>CM030832.1:24829907-24894900 GCA_018105865.1 Metaphire vulgaris | reverse complement strand
TACTATTTACAATATTTTGTCACGGCACACTTCTACCGTTGCTGCGGCATGATTTGCGTGCCGCGGCTTTGCAGTTGGGGAAGCATGGGCACAGAAATTTTTCAAGATGTAGGCAAACATAAATGGTCATAGCTATGCTACATAAATTTTTTTCAAAGAGGGGCAAAACACATCTTAACACAATGGTCATGGTTAATATTTTAGCAATGTTTTCAAATTTCAATGGGAATATTGGCATTTTTATTTTCCAAGAGGCCAAGCCTCCTCTTGCTCCAATGTGCGGGCGCCATGTTGGGAAGCACTGGCTTACAGCATTTATACCATTGCCTATAGGAATTTTATTATGAAACTGCACCTGGCTGACCTGCTCTACTCGCATTAATGCAACCAGCTTTCAATTTCAATGCTGAACATGTATTTGAACAGAATGTGCAAACATTTATTACTAGCGACATCGATCTTCTTCTTAGTAGTGTCTGATTTCAAACTCTATATAATAAATGCACTGAGTTTCACCATTGACTTCCATGACATCTCGTTTGTTCTGCTGCCTCTTGTTGGTTGTTGGCAACATGGATTGCCTGGCAGTTTTTTCGATTTTCATGGGGTATCGAGTCAGTTAACCTCCCATCCTCATTACTTGAAGCGGATCTTGCAGTGGAGGTCGGAAAAATTGGGATGGAAGCAGTTGCTTACTTTGAAAAATCACCACCTAATTTAACTTCTTCTTCGCGTGTTCCTTTCATGTCTTCTCCCGGCAAAAACTGTAAATGTCAAACGTATTCCAAACCCTAACCGTAAATGATCGGGAAAAAAATCACAATCTATTCTGGCTCCAGCCGTTTGATCCATCTGGAGGTTTCTAGCCAATCCAACGTAATGATGCACATGATATCCAGGGGCGAATCCAGAAATTTGGTTTAGATGGATGCTTCCTGCTCAATTCTCCAATATCCCCTACTCTGTCCCTTCCAAATAGATTGATGGATGCTGCGAAAAACTCGATGTTGTGAGTATGTATGGCTGCATTATTAGATAAGTGTAGAGACTCATATGTTATATTGTTTATCTTTCTTATGAAAATTATGGAGAAGTAAATAAAGATGTCGTGTCATTTCTTAAAGCATTGACGGTTCAAATCCTGTTATTTTTCATTTCGCATATCCATTCATTCTGAACCTGGTTTGTTTACATATCCCTGAGTCTCTTTGGTTGTCTAAACGTCCGTCTGCAGAGTGTCGACGTCTTCTATTGAAACATAGCTCCATCTAAATCAACAGACTGCAGTTGTACTCGGACCTGTTAACATTAGGCCTAGAGCAGTTGCAACCTGGGCCTCGTATTTTTCCGGTTATACTCATTAAGACAGTTCTCTGCTCTAATCTCCTTTCGGTCGAAAATAAATTTCCGCGAAATGTTTCCTAGGCATATTCTAGGCTAGAAGATGACTTACATCGAAAACTCTTTGATCCCAAGATCCTGGAATCCTCTAAAACTAACTTCACAGCAAGTAATACTAAAGTATTTGGCTTATCCGCCATAATGATAGACTGTCACCGTTTTGTCCGCCCAAATACCTGGATTTGACCTGGATCTTAAATGATTTCGAATTCGTGTGCTATCGGCTGATGCCTCTGTGTATTAAGTGAAGTGGCGCTATAGAAGTTCAAGATTAGATTAGATTAGAGAACTAAACATGTGTGCTAAAGTCGTCGATATCATCTTTTAGGTTTATTACTCTTGAGATCTCGTATTCAGACGTACCTGTTTGGGTTTCCACTCATTTGGTCGAAATCATTTGTCGAAAATCATTTCTTCGGAAATTAATATAATCGTCAATAATTAATTAATAGGCATTTTCATTTAGTTGAAATTGGTGTATAACATAAATACAAAAATCTGACTTCTGTCCCAACACACGCCGGATATGAGGGATTTTCCTATAAATACCAAGGACTGAAGACAGTCGTGGCCGATCAGTCACTTGAGCGATCATTTGTCCGCCAATAAAGAGTTTCGAAAGTCGTCTGCACAGCCGTCAAGAGTCAAGAGGCGTCAACGAAAACGGAGATCCGGAGTCGGACAGGGAGCTGATACTCGAACGAGTCAATCCAGGGCATCGGTCGGCCAACCAATCTGTCGTAGGTCGCGAGCGCCACAGCTGGGAAGTAGAGTCTCATAGGAATTTCTAGTAATCTGTTCTTTGGTAGGTAGCTAAGTTAGCTGAATCTTAAGTTGTTTGCTTGGTTAGAAACCTGTTTGTAACTGAAGAATTATTCTGCTATCTGGTTGATAATAAAACTTATTTTATAAAGCATTTCAAGATATGCATTCATTAAGTCTGAGTAGAATTCCTTTCTTATCTTTTTTTCTTCCGCTCTCTCGTGTAGCTTTCCCAAGTCTCTGTGATCACTTGGTCCCTAGCAATCATTATGACCAGAGGCGTAGCTACCATATAGCAAGAATAAGCAGGCATTAGGGGCCCAGAAGAACTGGGGCCTTTTTGACCCACCAATTTAAAAAAGGAAGTAAATAACAAAAGTAAATAATTAAAAACACATTAAAAGCAGTCTTAATCAGATAAATTTGGTAGGTATTAAATATGACAGCGCCACAAAAACAAAACCGTTTTACAGTTTTCAGTTTCCAAAATCCGGTGACAGACGATGCGTTATTATTAAGTGTTAAAAATTTGCAAGCCCTAGTGCACTGTTCGTCATGTTGTGACTTTTAAGTTGAAGGGGCCCATTAATAATTTTTGCATTAGGGCCTGAAAATCCCTAGCTACGCCACTGATTATGGCAACAATTGTGGCTACTTAAATCTTACATTACTGCTGGTCTGCTAATCACAGGTGTACCTTGGGCCTTGTTCTGATTTGTGAACCACAGTTGTACGTTAACAAAGCAGTAGGAGTGTAGGTCTATCGACTATAGGCCTATACGGTAGTAATTTGTAGCTGTAATTTATTTATATATTTACTGACAATTTATATAGCGCAGTAGACAAGGCTAAGGCCTACAACAAGAGGTAGTGATTTGTAGCTGTAATAATAATAATAATAATAATAATAATAATAATAATAATAATAATAATAATAATAATAACTAGTCTGTCTTCTTGGTTGAGCGATTTCTTGAGCGAATCATAATCTTATTAGGCCTATATAATTTTCGATGTCCGGTCCGGCGAATCTGTCCGTCGGTCACGATACACGGCAGATTTTGCAAGACGCTGTTGTCATTGACAACCAAATATTGTTTAATCAAAACTGTATAATATAATCAACGGAGCGTTTAACGAAGCGTCTTAATTGCAGCAAACCTCCGTTCCCCTTCCCTCTCCCCCACCCCTCTTCCAATCGCCCCAGCACCAACCCGTTCCGTCCCGGCCCCAACCCATCCCCCGCCCCGCTTACCCCACAGGCCCCAACATCAGTTCCCCTTCCCTCGCCTCATCCCTCTCCAAACCCCACTTCCCTCTCCCAATCGCTCCGGCCCAACACATCTCCGCCCCGGCCTCAACCCATCCCCGCCCAGGCCTCAACCCATACCCGCCCCACCCCACCCCACAGGCCCAAAATCCCCGTTCCCCCCCTCTCCCATCTCTCTCCCAATCGCCCAGGCCCCAACCCATACCCGCCCCGCCCCACCCCACAGGCCCCAAACCCCCGTTCTCTTTCCTCTTCCCATCCCTCTCCAAACCTCCCATTCCCTCTCCCCATCCCTTTCCCAATCGCCCCCGGCCCCAACCCATCACCGCTTCAGCCCTACCCCCACCGGCCCCAAAACCCGTTCCCAAACCTACACAACGCTGCTCCGAACACCCGTACAACCCACTTTCCTCCTCCCAAACTTCCCTTCCCTCTCCCAATACCCTTCCTCCGTTATTATATATATTTACCCCTTCCTAACCTCAATACCTATTTTTAAAAATTTAATGGATGAATAAATAAATTGTTAAATTGTTTGGAACGCCAGTTTTATTGTAATGTTGGCTAATTCTGGAAACACTTTCACCAGAGTTCCAGTACTTAGACGCATTTCGAGAATTCTCTATAGAAATGTCCACTGTGCCTTTTGCAACGGCAGCGAACAAGACGTCGTTTTCAGCAAAGGGTCGTCCATAAATTACGTAACGCGATTTGTATAATAATAATAATAATAATAATAATAATAATAATAATAATAATAATAATAATAAAATATAGTCGGTAATCGAGGCTCGAATTGTAGAATACTGCTATTATTGCTTGGAGTGCATGTCTTTCTCTTACTGACGCTTTAACGCTCTTATCGTTTCTTGGACCTTCTTCAATTGTGTCACCCTCATGGGGGCCGCTAAGCAAAAAACTTTACAAAAAAGATGGTCAAATACCCTATACTACTTTTTTCGCTGTTCATTGGGTGAGTTGGCAATTTAAAAACGGGATCCAATGTCCTAATTCCCTCGTAAATCGAACCATATTTGCAATGTCTATGGAAATTGAACTGTGTGCAGGTGTCCGTGCAGAATACCTTCATAAATTTAGTTACTCACCTGAAGTCTGACAGATCGACGGAAGGCAGAAGTCAACAACAAACCAACGGACGGAAAAGACCAGTCCATCAAGGTCTATGCTGTGTTGACGACGCTCGAATCTTTGCATCCCATATCCTGTCTCCAAGAAATAAATTAACTGCGTATCATAAATGTCCAGTGTTGATGATGATGATAAAATGATGATGATGACGATGATGATGACGACGACGACGACGAGTCGACGACGATGACGATGATGATGATGATGATTATTATTATTACTGTTATTATTATTATTATTATTATTATTATTATTATTATTATTATTATTATTATTATTATTATTATTATTGTATTCTCCATAACAACAGCTGATTCTTAGAGGCATCATTATATAATGGCGCTATAGATTTGATTGACTGATTGGTTCATATAAAGGAGAGAATCGGGATTACGCAATAGTTGCTTAGTGTCAAGACTTTGTAATCTTCCGAAACTTTTCATGATGAAGAGTTGATTTTTGAAAGACTGTGTACAGTACAGTGTGCGGTTTGAGGTGACTGAGAAGCGTCGCATTTCGAGAATAAAATCGAGACTGACAGTATTGACAATCCTTGCACGATATTACGCAATCATGATGGAGACTCAAGAAAATCTGATCCTAATTCGAATGTTTCATCACTCCGCTGAAAGTTTTGCATATCTACGCAGCTACTGTAACAATTAAATAAAATTGCATCACCATGGAAGCACGCCATCGTTCGCCCGCACCTGAAACGCCCAGGTCTGGATCCGTTGGACGTTTCTAACTTTCGTCCGGTCTCGAATCGGCCGGTCTTGTCCAAACTGCTGGAGCGTCTGGTGAACAGGCAACTCGTGACTTACCTCACCAGGAAAGGTCTACTGTCAAAACATCAATCGGCCTATCGTCTAGGCCACTCTACCGAGACGGCGTTGCTGAAAATACTTAACGACATCGTAGACTCGACGGCGAATGGTGAACTGTCACTCTTGTGTATCCTCGACTTCTCTGCCGCTTATGACACTGTAGACCATGCCACGCTCTCTCGCCGCCTCGAACTTACCTTCGGGGTCACGGATCCAGTCCTGGCGTGGCTGCAGGACTACCTGGCGGATCGCACACAATGTCTTGGGACGGTTCTGTGTCTGTCTCACGCAGGGCACTGAGTGGCGTGCCGCAGGGATCAGCCATCGGCCCTCTCCTGTTCGTGCTCTGCGTGGCGGATGTCGGGCGGATTATCGAATCGTTCGGTTTATCCTGGCACGCGTACGCTGACGATGGGCAGGTGTACTCCTCCTGCCTGCCCTGGAGTCCGATCATCTTTTAAAGCGTCTGGAGGATTGCATACTCGAGATCGCGCGCTGGGCCGCTGTCAATCGCCTGGCCTGAACCTAAGAAGACCGAGCTGATCTGGTTTAGTACTCCGAGGAGGAAATCTCTGATCGCTCGCACCGAACTTCATCTTGAAGAAGCCGACATTCGACCATCGACTGAGGTGCGCCTGCTTGAACTACTTTTCGATGTAACGCTGTCATTCGCTGGCCATGTCGATAACGCAGAGTTGTCCATGGGTTGGGTTAACCCATGGGTTGGGTTAGGTTGGGTTGGGTTTGGGTCGATATTTTTAAAAAAATGATGGGTTGGGTTGGGTTAGGTTTCGTAAATCTGCACCAGTTATTCTGTTAACAACGTTAAATATAGGTTTTCTGTTTTCTGCGTTGACAAAGTATTAGATTCTTGTATTATGTCATTAAAAATGGCGCCATATACGTTAGCCTGCATTCCATCGTAGGCAGTGCATTCAGAAGTCTGTAGTAAACAGTGGACTATAGCTATTCAGATAGATCAAATCATGTGAACGGCTGTTGTTGACTTGTTTTAACGCATTCCTTTTATAAACCGACCACGGCCAGTTGACAATAGCAGGGCTGGATTAACCATTAAGCATACTAAGCACGTGCTTATGGCTCCATGTGGGAAGGTGCACACAAGTTTTACCTGTTATGTTTCTCAGTCAAATATTTTGCGATCTAGTTTAATAAATTTATTAACCAGTCGCTTTGTTCTGATCGAAATTCCATCAGAACAACTATGCAAAAGACAGGTTGGATGCCTTATCTCTACTATATAATTATAGATTTTCTTCATGATATTTGTCCTTGATTTCTTCCTTTTAGAGCTGTGTGTGTGCGTGTCTGTCTGTGTGTGTCTGTGTGTGTGTCTCTGTGTGTGTCTGTGTGTTCTCAGTAACTGTAATTGTGTTCCATCCAGTCTTATAACAGTGAACTATTCTTCTTGTCTGTAAAAACTGATCAAGCGAATCGATGTCCAGCAGCGTAGCCAAGAGGGAGGGGGCTACCCCTGGCTACCGACGAAAAATTTTGTTAATGTGGTTCCATCTATTTTTAACATTCTGACGCGGTTTGAGGGTCAACCCCCCATGGCTGCCGACGCAACGTGCTTCTTTGACCAGTCTATGTTACGGCACTATGGAAGATGTTTCGAATACATACATACATAATTTGAATTAAATGCATCACATCACGGCGACGCTGGCATTAAAATCATTGTTTCTCAATTATGAGAATGATGAATTTCCGGTTTGTTGCAATAACAACTCGAAATAAGCAAATAACTATTTATGTGCTTGAATGTTTGTATGTTTTTAAAATTGCGATTGTACTTTCTCGTTTTTGTATGGATGGATGGGTTGGGTTGGGTTTGGGTCAGAAAACATGAATTTTGATTGGGTTGGGTTGGAAATTTGATGGGTTGGGTTGGGTTTGGGTTGACAAAACCGACCCATGGACAACTCTGCGATAACGTGACCTGTGCTTGCTTCTGGCATCTTCGAACGATCAGAGAGGTCCGTCGGTATATTTCGACTGCGGCGGCCATACAACTGGTTCGCGCCTTCGTCGTATCACAGATTGACTGCTGCAACGGGTTACTTCTGGGCCTTCCCGATCGTCAGCTCACCAGGCTGCAGTCAATCCTCAACGCTTCAGCTCGTCTTATCTTCAGGGTGCGTTGGCGCGACCACGTGACCTCTCTACTTCGGGACAAACTGCATTGGCTTCGGGTCCCGGAGCGTATCGTGTTCAAGCGCTGTTCGTTGACGTTCCGGGTTCTACACGATCCATTATGCCCAGAATACCTAGCGACGCTCGTTCGAAGGCCGTTGTGGAGCAATCGACGGCTTCACCTTCGTTCCAGGAGACGAATCCAACTGTACGTCCCACTTCCGTCGAAGACTGTCTAGTTCGGAGAACGTTCATTCTCGCACGGAAATCCCCTCCTCTGGAATTCTTTGCCGGACAGCGTGTCGTCCGTCACTTCTTTTGGAGAGTTTGCGAACAAACTAAAGACGTATTTATTTAATATCTCGTTTCCACGTTACTTGTAAGGCAACCTTGAATTTGACCATTGCTACGTAACGGCTGGGTACGCGACAACTGTTTACCGCCGATTGGGCCCCGGACAACTGGGCCCGGCATTTGGGTAACGGGACATTTGGGTACTGGACATCTCGGCCCCGCACCACCGAACTGACTTACTAACAAAACTGAGGGTTCGTTGCATAACTGAGGGATATCTTCTTTAAGCCCTGTCATCGGCAGGGGCGTAGCCAGGAATTTTATTAATTTGAAAGGGTATAAATATTCTGGGTGGGTATAAATCTTAACTATAAACCACTTAAACCATATAAACCACATATAACCACATGTAAGTCACATAAAAAACTTTAAGTTAGACTGATTTTGATACTCCCCCAGTCGCTACGCCCCTGGTCATCGGCTACAAATTGAGTACAAATTCTTAATGTGAAGTGTTATTTCTTTGATCGTAAATGCAGAGTATACTTACTACGGGCTTATATGGAGTTGCGGTCGTCGGAGAATTCTGAAACTAAGAGCGTTAACGACGAGTTTCGGTCGTCTATTGTCTACGTCTCCAGTGGAGCAGGTGCAGCTGCAGGAGCAGGAGGTGGCCACCCACTTAATTGTTTTGGTGACACGCCCAACCAAATGGAGCCGCGGTCTGTGTCACACGAGGTATTCTTAGTGGACACTCTGAGCCAATTATTGGCATTCCAATATCCAATGCAATTCGGCCAAAGGAGCGAACCATTGTTCTCCGTTGAATAGTGTGACAGATGGGACGGTCCTTCGGAAGCAATGTAAGAATGCACGGAACGCTTTCTGCATGGAAAAGTGCCAGAGAATGTAACATCAAGGAGGTTAGCGAATAACTGCGGGAAGTCTTCTTCAAGCCCTGTCATCGTCTACAAATTGAGCACAATTCTTTGAACTCACAGGCACTTATGATGTTAAGGCATAAAACCGGTATACAAGAATAGTCGTTGCCTATTCTGATTTTGATAGCACAACCAGGGGCACCATTTTCGCTTTCCCTATTGTACGGGGCCGAGATGTCCAGGGCCCAGATACCCCTTACTCAAATGTCCCGTTGCCCAAATGCCGGGCCCAGTTGTCAGAAGGCCCAATCGGCGGTACCCAGTTGTCCTGATCCCGTCACGGCGCTATATAAATTGTCATGAACAATAAAAATAAAAATAAAAATAAAAATAGCAATAAAAATAGCAATAACAATAACAATAACAATAACAATTTAATACAAATTATCTGCTGCAGCTGCAAAACAGCGGGAGAGAAGCCGCATGGAGCATTATAAGATCAGTTGTATTTGCATATTTACTGTACTTGACGTGAAAAAGCATTCGAATCTTCATTCTGCCTCAACCATCGTTAGCAATTGCGTTGCATTTCAGGTAAGAAAGATTCATAGAAAAGTTTCTCGAATGCAAACAATCGTTCGTAATTATATAGCATGTTTTGAAGAAGTCCTATAGTAGCTAGTTATGTTTAGGCGCTATATCCAAATGTTGAAACCATAATCGATATCAGGGCTGTCAGGAAATGGCAACAAATGGTCTAGTCCCTCCTTTTTGTCTCATAAACTTCAAAAGTGATACGACAACTTGCCCACACCGAGATAGTTAATACTTTAAAAGGCGACAATTTATTTATCAATATATATAACTGATCTTACTCGTGGAAATATTTGAACGCATTTATACGATTTTATTGATAAGCTGGATGAGGGCAAGGCAGTAGACATTATATATTTTGATTTTGCCATAGCTTTAGATAAAGTGCCCCACATAAGGCTGGCTGCCAAACTGAAGTCCTGTGGAATACGGGGGAATATTCTCAGAAGGATTCAAAATTGGTCGAAGGAAAGAAGACAGAAGGTTGCATAAGAGGTGATCATTCGGAATGGGAAAGAGTTATTAGCAGGCTTGTCAGGCTGTTTTGGAGAGTCGATAACGTTTTTTTTCGTTTTTTGCTGTCAGGTTTTTCGGAAATTTGATAAATTTTTTTCAGGACCACAATTTTTTTTTGTTCCGGGGTTCGGAATTTCTCTCGGCGGTCCTGTTTATTAGTGGAGTTCCTCAGGGCTTAGTGCTTGGGCCATTGATCATTGCTCTTTCTAATATATATATATATATATATATATATATATATATATATATATATATATATATATATATATATACAAGTGTGGGTGACATGGGTCATCAAAAAAATTGTTTAGCTATGGCATAAAAAGTTGCCCTATAGGTACAAAACCAAAACGCCATAAACGTTTTTAATTTTGAGCTCAGTAAGTACCCTCAACTTTTAGTTGAAAATTTTGGAAAATGCAAAAAAATTGCTAAATTAAGGAATGTAACAATGTGCTTGTTTAATATGTATGTTGTGATCTATGTAATAGATTCTTGCTACAGAATGGTTTAATTGATTCAGTAGTACTTGTCCACTCTCCAAAAAAAAATTACCTAGGGTTCAATGGTCATTCTGGTTGGAGCAGAAAACGAAACGTAAAATGTACATAGGTGATATGGATATAACCACCACAGCCACGTTGCTGGAGAAAGAGATGATAGCAGTGAAATTTCAAGCTATGAATCTGGTGACGGTGCTGTCGCAGTCAGAAACATGAAGCAGTATCCAGAAGTGTGCATTATGCAAAATTTGGACAGATGCAAGATTAGTAATAGGGGCACTTGTCTTGTAGTGAATGCAGTGCTAAAAGACATGAATAGCAGATCCTGCAAAGATCCTGCCAAACTTAGACGCCAGAGAAGTTTTGGTGACAGTAACAGGTTTCTAATCATGCTGCCCTTATTCAAGACTTAATTTTTATTGGTTTTGATGGAAAACAAGATGTAACTTTTTTGAGACACTGTATCTAGTGTACGTAGGAGTATACATGTAAAGGAAGAACATTATTCTATTGTGTCACTTCCAAATTACGTTGATCATGTAGTGCCAGAAACAGGTAAAGCGGAATACATTGCAAATGAGCTATTATCAATGATTGCTAATACAAATTTGGCAAGTAAGCTATGCTATAGGCAGTTGTTTGTGATGGCACAGTGAATAACACAGGCGAAGGAAATGGCATGAATCGCAGAGTAGAGGATGGCATTGCAAGACTATTGTAATGGCTGGTTTGCTTGTTGTATACTACGAACTACCATCTAGGAATGACATTTCTCTTATTGATGAAGGCATACTAGAGGTCCAACTAGCACTAATGGTGCAATTATGAGTGTTCTAGATTACGATCTCAAGGATTTACCAATCGCAAAGTTTAAAACCATTCCAGGAAAAGTGGTTGAGGTAATTGATGAGGTTAAGAACGATCTAAGTAGGCCTACAGATCAAATATATCATATTCAAGCATAATTAGCAGTACATCAAGGTTATGCAGATAATGATGAAATTGCGTCGTTACAGAACACAATGCCAGAAAATTTAAGTCATGCAAGGTGGCTGACGAAAGCAAACAAAATTTTGAGGTTGTACGTGTCAAAGGAGTTTTGGTTTTCATCCCTTTACAAAATTGTACACTTTATCGTTAGTGCTCCTTCATGGTTCAACATCAAGAGTCATCTTTCATGTGCTGTTGGAGCAAAGAACTTTTTCTACCGGCTGAAGCAGTGTCATGAGCTTGGAGCAGAAGATTAGAAAATATTGGAACATATGTTGCAAAACAACAGTTACTTTGCCCACTCCGAAAACTTTTTCTTGCTGGTTTATGTGGCAATGATTTATAATATTAAGATTCTTGCTCTGTTTGTCCAGTTTGTCTGTTACCTTCGAGCGTTCTGATTGGTCACCAATCGACGTTGCGAAGTCGAATGCGTAACCTCTGTCCTGGGCTGTGCACGAGGTTGTTGCCATTGACAACCATTGTCTATTGTTTAATCAAAACTGTGTAACAATCGAATTGCGTAACCTCTGTCCTGGCTGTGCACGACGCTGTTGCCATTGACAACCATTGTCTATTAATCAAAACTGTATAATATAATCAAGGAGCGTTCGAAGCGTCTTAATTGCAGCTCAAACCCCCGTTCCTTTCCCTCTCCGCATCCCTCTCTCAAACAAACCCTCTCCCCTCCCCACCCCTTACTCCTCCCCACCCTCTTTCCATCCCCTCCCTCTCCCAACCCCCTTCCTCCCCTCCCAACCTCCCAAACCCTCTCCCAACCCCCTTCCTCCACCCCTCTCTTCCCAACCCCCTTCCCTCCCAACCCCTTTCCCAACCCCCTTCCCTCCACCCCTCTCCCCATCCCTCTTCCACCCCCTCCCCATCCATCTCCCAACCAACCATACCTTTGGTTGAGCTTGGCTGTGTGCCTTCGAATTTACCCCCTTCTCCTCCTGAAATCTACCGCAATTTGACGCAAATGTGCAACGTCATGCCCTATAGATTAGCATTATGAGATTTTTGCATAGCTACGGAAATTTACCGCAATTTTATGCAAATGTGCAACGTCATGCCCTATAGATTAGCATTATGAGATTTTTGCATAGCTACGGAAATCTACCGCAATTTGACGCAAATGTGCAACGTCATGCCCTATAGATTAGCATTATGAGTTTCAAATGTTCCGTTTAGTACTTTAAACTTTAAAGGTCCCTTTTTATAATTCCTTACGTTTCTATCGATTCCTGAAATTTTTATCCCCGGGTTTCTTGCAAAGGAATTAAGTATTCATCGATTATTAGTTAAATTAAATGAATGTTTGTGCAGCGCCGAATGGTGAATAGGAGCTTCGTATAGCACCTATATCTCAGCGGTTATAAACGTTAGAAAGACGCGGTTACGCTTCGTTTAAAATTAAGGCTAATTTTATAGAGCACATTTAGGCCCGATTTGTGTAAGCAGTTTATGTTTAATTTGTTTGTTGGAATATTCGTTGCCTTGAACGAAACGAGCCTGCACTGCGAGCGAAGAGAGAAGCGAGTGCGAGCGAAGCGAGCATTTTTTGTATAATATTAAGATCCCTGCTCTGTATGTCTGTTACCTTCAAGCGTTCTGATTGGTTGGCTGTGTGAGCGTTCTGATTGGTTGGCTGTGTGACGTTCTCATTCGTTAACTTCAAGCGTTCTGATTGGTTGGCTGGGTGAGCGTTCTGATTGGTCGTTTTGGAACCTTAGGCCTCGCGAAGCGAACGGCGACGCGAAGCGAACGGCGACGCGAAGCGAACGGCGACGCGAAGCGAACGGCCACGCGAAGCGAACGGCCACGCGAAGCGTTTGACGAAGCGTACGTTGCAGCGTCATAGTGTGTAGACCTACAATTCGCGAAGCGAACGGCCACGCGAAGCGAACGGCCACGCGAAGCGAACGGCCACGCGAAGCGTTTTACGAAGCGTACGTTGCAGCGTCAGAGCTTGACTACGTGGCGTATGTACGTCATTGAAACGTTGTTCAGCAGCATGAATTCAATGATTGGGTTTTAGTATTATCCTGCACTGCGAGCGAAGCGAGCGCGAGCGAAGCGAGCATCTTTCTAGTTTGATGAGATATAACTGTTTAGTTAAAGGCTGTGAATTGAATATATTAACTAATTTAATTAAAGTTTCTGAAATGTCGCGTCGATGTCGCAATAGCAGTGACACGTTCTGCTACATCTGTGGAGAGTTTACGTTGAAATTACAGAAGCGGAGTATGACAGCAATCATAAAGAAAGGATATGAGTTATACTTTGGATGCAAAATTGGCGACCAGGACAAAGTATGGGCACCTCATATATGTTGTTCATCTTGTGCTACCAGTCTGCGAGCTTGGCTTGCAGGTAAGCGTCCATCCATGCCATTCGCCATACCAATGATATGGAGAGAGCAGAATAATCATGTAACGGATTGCTATTTCTGCATGACGAATGTTACACGATTTTCTTCAAAGAATAGGAAGTCTATTAAGTATCCTAACCTTGCCTCGGCAATGAGACCAGTTCCACACGACGAGAGTCTTCCTGTTCCAAACCCCCCGAGTTTTGGACACTGGAGAACGAGGACAATCATGCAGAGACAGATGAAATGCTGCAGACAGTTGATGATTCAGCTACAGAAGACCCAGAGTTTGAGCCATCGACATCCAGCAATCCTCATTTGATTTTTCAGGCAGAGCTCAATGATCTGGTCAGAGACTTAGATTTGTCAAAAAATCAAGCAGAATTGCTTGGATCTAGGTTGCAAGGATGGAATCTGCTCTCTCCAGGTACAAAACTTTCAGTATATCGTAAACGGCATGAAGACTTGACTCGATTCTTCAAAAAAATCGACAGTCTTACTTTTTGCATTGACATTGATGGATTGCTTTCGTCTGTAAGCACAATCCATCCGAATGGCGACTTTTTGTTGACTTCGCTGTTAAGTTTAAAGGCTGTTTTGCTGCACAATGGCAATTCATGCCCTTCAGTACCCATTGGACATGCTGCTTACATGAAGGAAACATATGAGAACATGCAGCTGCTATTGAAACACATAGAATACTCGAGATACAACTGGAATATATGTGGAGATCTGAAAGTTGTTGCAATTCTACTCGGTCTGCAGCTAGGCTACACCAAGTACTGCTGATTTCTTTGCGAGTGGGACAGCCGAGCTAGAGATTCACATTATGTGAGAAAGGTGTGGCCACCTCGCAGGGACTTGGTTCCAGGACAGAAGAACGTTAAACATGATCCTCTCGTTGATCCGAAGAACATTTATCTCCCACCTTTGCACATCAAACTTGGGTTAATGAAAAACTTTGTCAAAGCAATGAACAAAGAAAGTGAAGCCTTTACATACTTACGACAGAAGTTTTCATGCACCAGTGATGCTAAAATAAAAGAAGGCGTTTTTGTTGGCCCACAGATTCGAGAGATGCCCAAGGACAGTCACTTTGAGGGCCTTCTGCAGGGTGCCGAGCATGTTGCCGAGGATGTTGCATGGACAGCCTTCAGGGATGTTGTTGCTAACTTTCTGGGCATCTACAAGGCGCCAAACTATGTTGAACAAGTTGGAAATCTGCTACAAGTTTACAAGGCAATGAAATGCAACATGTCACTGAAGATACACTTCCTTCATTCTCACTTGGACTTCTTCCCGGACAATCTCGGCGCCGTCAGTGATGAACATGGTGAAAGATTTCACAAAGACATTGCCAGCATCGAGAAACGCTACCAGGGAAAGTGGAGTCCGTCTATGCTCGGAGACTACTGTTGGTCACTGATACGTGAAGCACAGGACAGTGACTACAAACGAAAATCTACAGCAAAACATTTCTAATTTTCTCATGTCTTGTCATTATTGCCTAGATCCTTCTGTAGGATTATGTTGCAGAAGACGTTACAATACTAAATGCTAAATTGTCGATTTCTTAAAACCTTACGTGATACAGAAATTCTAATTACATATTTGTGTTCAGCAAGTCAAAATCTATTAGTTTCACCAAAATTTTTAGAGGAAACAAAAACTCGCATAAATTTGTTGACCAGTGTAATTTTTTAAGGTTTAATATTAAACTAAATAAATTTAATATTAATGATGTTTAAATAAGATACCAGAAGAATATATATATATATATATATATATATATATATATATATATATATATATATAAGTACATATATAGATATAATATTAAAATCCCTTGCTCTGTATGTCTGTTACCTTCAAGCGTTCTGATTGGTTGGCTGTGTGAGCGTTCTGATTGGTTGGCCGTGTGACGTTCTCATTCGTTACCTTCAAGCGTTCTGATTGGTTGGCTGGGTGAGCGTTCTGATTGGTCGTTCTGGAACCTTAGGCCTCGCGAAGCGAACGGCGACGCGAAGCGAACGGCGACGCGAAGCGAACGGCGACGCGAAGCGTTTGACGAAACGTACGTTGCAGCGTCATAATGTGTACAACTCGCGAAGCGAACGGCCACGCGAAGCGAACGGCCACGCGAAGCGAACGGCCACGCGAAGCGTTTGACGAAGCGTACGTTGCAGCGTCAGAGCTTGCTACGTGGCGTATGTACATCATTGAAACGTTGTTCAGTAGCATGAATTCAATGATTGGGTTTTAGTATTATCCTGCACTGCGAGCGAAGCGAACGCGAGCGAACGCTTGCGAAGCGAGCATCTTTCTAGTATATATATTAATGCCCTTGGTACTTCATTCCCGAGGGACTTATGATAAAAAATTGTCCGGAGACATGAAATTATAGTGTGCTAGCTCTCGTTCGGTTGCATATTTGGAAATATGCCATTCGTTACCTTCAAGCGTTCTGATTGGAATTTAAATAATCCATCACTGGCATATAGTTCTACGCCATCGCATTCCTCGGAATGCGATGGCGTTGAAACGCTGAATCGTGACGGATATTCTTTGAAATAGATAGTTTCCTTCTCTCTTGTCTTCTGATTGAAGGGCAATGAGTCGACCCAAATCTTTGATGAAGCAGAGGGCGTCGTCATTAATGGGGCCAAACGTTTCAAATGCCAGCGGCAAGAAGATGTGGGTGGAAGAGAGGACCTGATATTTGGAACTCTTTCTGCGGCGGTTCCTGCTGCGAGTGCTGTGGTTGACAAAGATGTGGGGGCAACAGTGTCTGCCACGGTTGCATCCCAGATTAGGCTTCGGCCTGTCCGTATATATATTATATTATATATATATATATATATATATATATATATATATATATATATATTTGTAAGTATATATGGATCCTATGTGCATTTCACAGCTCAATTGGAACAATTGTAGCTCAGTGTGTTCTTTAGAGTTTCTTTAGAATTCGCAGATCGAGCACCACATAGTATTGCGCCTAATATCTTCCCACCGATAGTTGAGTCGATGTGTAGAAGAAATGGCAACGCAGTTCTCAATCTCGTAACCGCAATTAGGCAGTCCGGGATACCAGTGGCTGTAGGTGAAATTCACTTCAACTCCTCTCACTGGCTTCCAAACGTATCGAGTTTTACAATCACTTGAAAATTTAGTCTGTCCGCCCGTCCAAAAGGGCTCTTCTTGATGAGCCCATGCATACTTTCTACACCGGATTCCTAAGCATTAATATCTACTTTCAATAGGCATGTAATCCGAAGGTTTTGATAAATCTACTGCTCACTGAGGAAGTAGAACTATATGCCAGTGATGGATTATTTAAATTCCAACGCTAAATAATTAAGTATTAATTAGTTAGGTATTAATTAGTTAGCCGTCTAATTCTAGACATAATTGCTCCCCGGCTAATTCCATTTGAAAATAGTAATAATTCCCCGATTAGCAATTTCCATCTACGGGATTTAATTGGAATTCTTAGGTTTTAGGTTTTCCTGGTGTCTTTTCTGATACTTCCTGTAACAAATAGTTTTTTTCTATTTCAGCCTAAACGTACTGATATTCATCGACTCTTTGTTCGTAGTTTTGCATTTACCTAGATTCAGGTAATTTAACAATAGGTAAAACCAGCTTCATTTGAGTAATGTCAATCATTAACTCCTTTCGAAAATATTTTCATTTAACCTAATTACGGCAAATTCCAGAAAGAGCAAAGTTGACAACATTAAATTGAAGCATTAGTTCTTAATTTTATATTGGATTTGATCTTAGGCAAATTTCAGAATGTCTAATTCGGACAGGAACTGTCCATTAATTATGCCAACAATTTTTGGTCAATTTTGGCCATACTCCTTAACAACAACTGGCAACTTTCAGTTATCCCCCTATAATTATGTCAAAAACTTTTTACCCACTTCCAAGATCAATGACAGGTCCCAATAACAAGGTTATTATTTTTTGCGGTGATGACTATTTTTACCATTTTCCCTTTTTTGCTCATCGAGTTTCAAAACGTGGTGGTGATCACCCTTTTTGCCATGCCGTTTTCCATTGTAATAAGTAGTATTCCGTGAATTTCCAATTTTTTTGATTATTTGTAGAAAGTGAAATTGTTGACGACAACTTCTTTTAACCTCCCCAGCCAACTACTATCAAACTTTTTCAAACCCCCGTAAATTGTTGACGTAATTAATGGACAGCCCCACATAAAGTGGCCATCAATTGTAAGGTCTTTTCTGATGTGCCTGCAAGAATGGGGAGATCAAAACTGGGATAAAAAATGTGAGATAAATTTCAGAAATATTTAGAAACTAGACCCATTTTATCACAAACTACATGGAAACATTCGAATGAATCATCCAGTTTCATCAATTGTAATTGTTGCATAAAATTATTAGAGTCATATCTGTTGCCTTCGAGAGTTAGTTAATTTGAAAATGTTTATCACACACCCAGTGACGGTTACACGTGGGGGATGAGTGGAGAAGCATCCTCCACCGGACTTTTCTAACTTGTTTGTTTGTGAAACCTATTTTGGGTAAAAGTCTAGTAAAACTACGGGGAAAACTGCGGATGACATTTTTTATGCTTGCCAACCTATTTTCTTCGGTAAAAGTGTAGTAAAATTAGGGATAAAATTCCTTTTTGTCAGCCTTTTTCGGCAATATTTATTGATTTTTTCTTTTATTTTCATCCTTCCACCAACTTCCTATGAATTCGTTTCATCCCCTACCAAGAAATCCTGGAACCGCCACTGGACAAACCTCTTTTTTATCATTGACAACCCTAATTTAATTGCTCTCTTTTTTAGTTTGTATAATTCTGCTTCTAATTAGAATTGCATAAGTTGAATTAGTTTCAATTCTATTAAAATAACTAAATATTTCAATAGATTATAATCACCGCTATATGCACGTTATTTAAATTCAAATACATCTGTTGCAGGTCAATCGTTATGAGAAGGTTAGGAACAGAAAATCAATGACCGTTTGTGCGTAGGCAGCATCGTTAACATGAATCAAATTTGTAGCTATATCACTTTGTTAAAGGAGCAAAAAACATGGATTGTAAAAAATTATTTGCAACAAAATATCCCAAAATAGTCAAGAAAATTATAACACTAGGACAGCAAAGCAAAACAACAGCAATTTTCTATATGGCGAAAACAAAAGAATTCAAACGCATCAAAATTAGAAAGCGTATCATTTTGTCGATGTCTATTCTAAAATCTGTTAACTAATACAAATAGGTTTTATAATTCCTGCCTCCATGCAAGCTGCAAGCACTGCGAGTGTTGCATTGTGCAGTAACAGATTTATCTTTAAAATTCAACATGCAGTCTTCAAGGGTCATTATAGAAATAGATGCATGGTAATAGTAATATATTGAGATGATCGATGATCAAGGAAAATACTTTGTAGGCATTAAATGTTGGAATAAGCAGTTAAAGTAACGCAAAAGAGAGATGAAAGACAATTTCAATACATTCAATGGACTAACTAAACAAATATAGGCTAAAGAATATTTTGAATGTTCATAATTAAATCTTATGTAACCGCTTAGACTAGAGATGAATTCAAAATTGCTTACTGTTCGTTGTCTGTAGAAATCTAGCGACTGCTTCCTGTTCTTTGTGATTTTTAATTGTCACGAGCTCTGCTCCCGCATGCAGTTTGCTACAATATGTTCGAGCAGCGTTCCAGTTCTTCCACTTTTTATGCATATTGAGACATTGGTTGATTTCAGGCATATAATAAAAATCGTTGGGACAAGCTGCAAAAAGTCAGTTGTTGAAAGGAATTATTGAAATGACCATTTGAAACTTTCAAAGTAAGTAAGTAAGTAAGTAAAATCTCGTGGATTTGTATAGCGCCTTGGGAGCAGCACTTCGCACCATGTGGCCTGTTTGTATTATTAATAATAACAGCAATAACAATAATAACAATAATAATATAATTAATAATAATATGATAATAATGTAATTAATAATAATAGTAATAATTTAATAATTATAACGATAATTATATGAAGAAGAACGTTATTTAAGTCAGCCTGTTCAAAGCCACTGTAATGACTTCACATTCAATAACCTTGTTTTCCCAGATAACTTATAAGTTATAACGCTCATTGTTTCAACTGTTACCGCCTCTTCGTCCAGACTGTTCCATTGATAACGGTCTGTCCATTAATTACGTCAACAATTTAGGAGGGAGGAGGGTTTGGAAAAGTTTGACAGTTGTTGACAGTGGGGGGTCAAGAGAAGTTGACGTCAACAACTTCACTTTTTCAAATAATCAAAAACTGGAAATTTCATATAATACTACTTATTACAATGGAAAAAACATTAGAAAAAATGTCATCACCACCACATTTTGACACTCGATGAGGAAAAAAGGGAAAAATGGTCATTACCACAAAAATAACAACGTTGCTATTGGGACCTGTCATTGATCTTGGGGTCAAGAGTTGTTGACGTAATTATGGGGAGGGTTAGGTGAAAGTTGACAGTTGTTGACAAGGAGGGAGGGGTCAAAATTGTCCAAAAATTGTTGACATAATTAATGGACAGCCCCTAAGTCAATCTTGCACTAAAACCCTTTTCTTTCTTGTTCCCACCTCCTGCTTGAACAATTTGCATTTGTGGCCTCTTGTGTTACGATAGTGTGCTAATGCAAAGAATGAATCACATGGCACAGACTTTCTCGGTCATTATTTTGCGTTGCTACCAAATTCGCCTCTGTTCTTTTCTCGTACGTTGTCAATCCACAGCGTTGAAGTCTTTTTTCATAGCTTAACGCCCCTTGTCTTTGACCCAAACATTTTCTGAGCGCTAGTCAATGTAAAACATGTAAGTGACGACCTTTTTCTTTTTTTGCTTGTCAGCATTTAATTAATATGAGTAGGCCTATAACTTTCTTTTGCTTGTCAAGATTTGTTTGGAAGTTCACTATGAAAAGATACGGAGAGTGAAACAAGAGGCCCGGAATCAATATAAGTCCCCCAGCCCGTATTTTCTCTCGACGGCCCTATTTGGAGCTCCTATGCACACTATTCCAAGCAGCTTGACATTTGCCAACCACTGAATTGTATTCTCTGATATACGATGGAATTGACTTTGCCTTATCAACATCAGATGAAGTAATAATAGGCCCCCTATTGATGGCGAGTGAACGTCACTGTTGTTTCGGAAGCACCCTTAACATTTTCTTTGTACTATGTCGAAAGTTAGGTACTAACGATACAAATATGTCATTCATCAACTATTACAACTTTACTACGAATTTCTCGATTTTCTATTAAAATAATATGAAAGAATTCACATTTTCTCTTGGGATTTGTATTCTTTTTTGATGAGATTTCATAAGAATTGGATAATTCGAACGATTCGAAATATCCGACTGGTTCTCCACTACTCTGAGTATCATTAATTCCGCTATTTGAATTGGATCCAGCTGTAAAATATAGAAGCATCAGAGCTAAAAGAAACAATATGAAGAACATGGCATTAACTCAAAATTTGGCAAATCTTTCGTTCGCCGCCATTGAATTCCTCCTTTGAATCAAGTCGAAAGTTAGGGTACCAACGATGCTCATATGTCACTTATCAACTATTACAAATTGACTATGAATTTCTCGATTTTCGATTAAAATAATATGGATTAATTCGCCTTCTTCTTCGGAATTCGAATTGTCTTGAGATGAAATTTCGGAAGAATTTGAAGATTCAAACGATTCTAAAGATCCGGAAGATTTTCCAGCTGTAAATTATAGAAACATAAGAGCTAAAATGAATAATATGAAGAAGAACAAGAAATTGACCAAAATTTGGCAAAGCTTTCGCCGCAATTGAATACAGATTTTATTGTAGGGGCTCAAGTGCTATATGTCAGTCAATAAATCATTTGGCATTTTGAAACGAAAAGCGCCATCTACTGAATATTTTACAGGTAAGTATTCTAGAATTATTGCCAATTATTGGTATAAGAATTATGACTAAAGAACCGCTAATTTAATTATTATTAATTATTAATCGATATTGATTACTGAAAAGGTTAAACTCTATAGTAAAATGCTATGGCGCAACACTCTAGCGACTAAGCTGTGAAGCCAACCTTTTTATCGTACGGTCGCAACGTCTTATATCTGGGCCCGTGATAGCCATATCAGTCGGTTGTGTGAGCGATTTTTGCCCGCTTCTTGAACGACCGATACGTGAGGAACCACAGTGGTTCTCACACAGGGCAGTCCCTACTGAACCACTTTAAACCTTGTTATATTATAGTATATTATTATTATTATAAGCGTCCCTATATAGAAATCATTAATCAACACAGGTAGAATTGTATGACCCAAAATTTCGCTACAGTACAATATTTTTTGTCCCGGTTCTGGGAACGCCGTGCATGAAAGGGAGGATGAAGTTTTAAATATAAGAAACAGTTACAACTAGAATTCCGATATTAATTTCAATACGTTATTGTGGCGCACTGGTTTTTCTCCATTTCTACTAACTCCACTTCTCTTTCTCTAGGTGGTCCGCTCGGTACGCAACAAGGGATTGGGGTTGGGACGAAGGCACGTGTACATTGGTCCCAGCTTTTCGACTTGGAAGTCTTCCGTGTGAAATTGACATGTATTCCTCTTATCTCTGAGCCTTCCTTCACACTCTATACGTGCTTTATTCAACGTCTTGGTACCTCGATACCTCAATACTCTTATGTCGTCAGTACCTCTTAGAACAATGATAACTGTAACCTCTGTACCTGCATCTCTTCTACCTGTCATGCAGCGGACCAGATATTTTAAGACGCGGGTCATCACTCGAACGACTTATCAATCAATCAATAAACTTCTATGGCGCCACTACCATAATGCCAAGAGCATCAACCGCCTTACTAACCATTCCACAGGATATTCGTTAGGTCCCTCATTTTTTATGTCCATCAATTTCGTTCAACACCGCTCGCAATGAAGCATATCTTATAGCCACTTCATACTGCACGACTGTACATGAACGATGTATATAAATGCAATGATATGCCACCCACATTTCATATTTCTGCCCAATGTCTGTAAAAAGACCTGGATTATAGTGTTGTGAAAATTTTCATCTGCAACTGTAAACAACGAAAAGTTAAGTCTAATATTTTATTATAAAACCTATCCATTTCAAATATAAAACATTATCAGTAGCGTGCTCTGTCCTTCAAACATCTCCACAATCTGTACTCTGACCCACAAGATGACGCCCCCTAAAACTATTTCTATTATTATAGCCCCTTTTCCTGTACTTTTCCTTATAATCCCACTTCACTGATCCCCACTCCTAAAAACGCACTTACAGCAACCCAAAAATTCATGTAGATATACCGCCCACATTTCAATTTAGAGTCCTAAAACAATTCACGATGGTGTCAATAAACTAGAAAATATCTTTTTCGGTCACATGGCTCGCCAGAGCTTCAATATGCCAGCTAACTGCGCTCCTGCCTGCGCCATCGCTCGCCGCACGATTGCAATGTGACTGACTTTCAAGACCTAACAATCGACTTTGTCAACCTACCTCACTTTAATTTGATTAAAGTTTCTCATTATTAATTTCTGTGATTAAAAAAACAACTGACCATAGAACATAGAATACATTTTCCATGTATGGCTATCAATTAATCAATCAATGAACTTTTTGGCATTTGATATTGATATCACAATGCCTTGAGGATCACCCGATGGCGCACCGAATTCAATCCGAATTGCAGCTGGGCACTACCTTACGATGGTAAGGTTAATCAGAACATGGGTAGAGTAATGGCAGACATAACCTTCTTATTTCTGGACAGAACTAGCAATTAGGGCTGTAAAATTGAAATAAAAGCCCTTTACTATTTGGCGTGGCCAAGTAATAGTTTAAATATTGAATTAATTTTAACACTTAATTCACAAGTTTAATATTAGTTAATTCATGATTAAATTCAATTCAATATTTGTTAATTCATAATTGACAAATCTGCAGCGATTTATTCAATTACTAAGGTTAGTTCTGTTTAATGCGTTCTCCGTACAATAAACCATCGTTGTCATTATCGAGTCTTAATATTTGTTAGATGCTTCAATTTTTGAAATAATCAAAAATATCACGAGAATAACAGCACAAATACTCTGATATTAACTTATTTGCGGCACCCGTAGATTGATTTTTGCAGCTCTGTTGCAGCTCTGCAGCCTTGCGTCTGGTAACGCAACCAACTATTGCAGAAATGAAAGCAACCTATCTTGCGTCTATGACTCGGATGACGCAGATAATTGAAAAAGGCTCGCAGATGAATAACAAGCAAATTAGACACCTCGTTTTTTATTCTCATTAATTTCTAGGATAATTTAAACTATTTTAGATGTAAGATTAAAATTTCTACATAAACATCGGAATTTCAGCAATAAATTCTGATTAAAGGGCTTTGTAGTTACGAGAATCCGTACGGTTATTTGGTCTGCCAGGAACATTTCCATTGACTTCTTGAATTTTGAATATATATATAGCCTTCTGTACATCAATAGTAGAATAGTACCATGAATGAAAAAATACAATATTGGTGTTCTTGATTGTGATTGCAATGCTTTAACAAGCTTTAAACTTCGTTTTGCTTCGAAATCCACGTGTGTTCAATGTTTTTTAGTAGTAGGCCTGCTGTATATTCGAGTTTGTTGACCTAAGCTCACGTGAGTACATGGTTAGGCCAATGACAAATTTTCTCACCTAAATTGGCGAAATATTGCTTGAGATTTGAAGAGGGAGGTCATGTAAAATAAGCCCGCGGGCCACATCTTAGGCAGCACTGGTTAAGGTAATCATAGCATATCGACTATTGAGCAGAGATGTCCATGGGTTTGGTTAACCCATATGTTGGATTGGGTTGAGTTGTGTTGGATTGGATTGGGTCAGACTTTTCCATATTAATGGTGGATAGGGTTGGGTTGGGTCAGAAAATAAGCCATGGTTTAAGAAACTCTAATGTATTACAGTGGATTGGGTTGGGTCAAGTAAGCCTATTATCGGCACGGGTTTAGTTGGGTTAGGTTGGACATTTGATGGGTTGGATTGGGTTTTAAAAAATGGACCCATGAACATCTCTGCTACTGAGAAAGTCCAGTGCGTACATTAGAGACAGTGTGTTACATAATTGCGTACAGGTGTTTAAATGTTAGAATCGCCATCTTCCGATCCACTGACACATCAACGCTGAGCAAACTCTCGGTTCGTCGCTTAAATATTCTTTCATTGGTTATGGCTGCGGCTTATCTCTTCTTAACTGCTGACATCTGGCGAAGAAACTCGTCCGCGAAAGTCGCTTACCGTTGCACCAGAATTAACCAACGAATGCTGCGTCCTGTCCAGCCTCCTATGGGGCTGGTATACATGGACTCTGTAGATAAGAAAATCTCAACAACTATCCGCATTCCTCGGGCGCTGACAGGGTCTGCTTCTCTGCATCCGCTGGTTCGACTTCGTGACCAACGCAGCAGTCTCCACACAGGCTGCCTTTCCATCAGTGATAGACATCATTCCACAACGCCGTCTATTCCTTTTCGGTCATGTGGCTCACCAGAACATCAGCATCCCCGTCCACTGCGCTCTCAAATGTGATATCGTTCGTCGCATCTCCCAACTGGAAAAGACCTGATGACAGACCACGCAGTACAGTACATGGCCCCAGAAGATCGCTGATGGTTAGCCCTCTACAATGGCACTCCGGCTTTTGTCTTGGCCCAAACACACCCTACACGAAATTGGCGCAACGGACCTACTGAATGATTGAATGGAGGACTAATAGACGAATGAATGAACAAATGAGTGAATGAATGAATGACGAATAACACTGTAATAGAGACTTTATGCCCTTTAAAGGGTAATAATTTTGCTGGCCATTTAAACTCTTTTCAAACAGTAGCTATGGTGTTCAATTATTGATAAACATAATATCAAGCTTAAGTAATATGTATGTAAAATACATACGATTTTTTATTATTTCACCGCAGCAAATCGTTTTTAAATTTAAACTGGCGCTCAGTGAGTGTTGTTTAGATTTCTTAAGGAAATTCGCAGACATAGCAGAGCTGAGAAACACAATTAGTATCTTCCCATTTATAGTTGCGTTCTGGAGAAATGATAGCGCAGTTGTCATCCTTGTTAGCGCAATTAGGCTCTCCGGAAGACCAGTTGCTGTAGGTGAAAGGTTTGAAGGGTTCTAAATTAGCCTTCCAAACATGTGGAGTTTTACAATCATTTGGATCTTCAGTCTGTGCGCCCAACCATAGTATCTTTCCTCCAACAGGTCCTTTTTGGAAACATATTTCAGATTCTGGTCCTAAACATTGATTAGCAGATTACTACTTAAATGTGCGATTAGAACAAAGGTTTTAGACAATTATACAATAAACTGAATAAAGTAGAACTAGGCCTCTATGCCAGTTATAGATGGTGGTCACGTGCATGGTGCTTTTCGACGGTGGTCGTGTCTTCGTGGCTTTTATATAAAAATTCGTTTTTTAAATGTTTTTACTTATACACTGATATAGATAGGCCTAATTGGCGATTGTGCTCGTGGTTGTTTCAGATTCACTGGAGGTGTCTTTTGTTTCAGATTCTCCTAGAGGTTTTCTGACTTTTATCAACTGATTAATATCAAGTCTTGGATCACTGATATTAGTATCTGCGGTCAAACCTTGTTACTATTGGTTGTTTAAAAATACATTCGTTGCACCTGCCCTTCTTCTGTTTACTCAAGTCTTGGACTAATTGACATTATTATTCACAGCGGAGCCTTGTTTCTATTGGTTGTCTAGATTGTCTAGATTGTCTAGATATACCTTGTTGCGCCTGTCCTTCTACTGTTTATTGAGGGCTGGGAAAACTGCACCCCTAACTGTATCAGTTATCATTGTTGTTGTTATTATTGTTTCAATATTCCAGCAGCAAGTGTCATGTCACGTCTTTTAGCTTAGCAATCAACACTAACCATAGTTTAGCTCCGCAAACTAAAGTTGGTCTGGCATTCTTTACTTTTGGCTGAGTCTGTGAGTCGACCCACTGACTGAAGATCTTGACTACACTAAATTTATTTAATCGTTGTCACTTACCTAAAATCACTTGCTCTTGGCTTGGTCTATATTGGCTTGGTTTATATGTTAAATTGGTATCATATTGATGGATTTTCGTTTTTTCCTTTTGAGTTTGCTCCTGCTTTGCAGGATGTTGTCTCTTAACGCTCCGGTCTCTGGTTTTATCTGTGGGGTCTGGAACGATAGATTGCAAATGATGACCTGTTCGGGTGCTTTTGGAACACTCTGTCCTGATCTAGATACCATCCCAGTTTCACTGCTTCTGCAGAGATGTTGTCTGATTTCTTTTGTTTATCCTCTCCCTCATTATAATCCATTTATTACTTTTCTCCTTTTGCTATGTGGTGATGTACAAACTAACCCTGGTCCTGTAATTTAATCTCCGTCTAGCATTAGTCTGGGTCATCTCAATATTAGATCAGCTGCTTCAGTTTCTAAGTCATTGGATAAACCGGCAATTTTTAAGGAATTGATTGCTGATGATCAGATTGAAATCTTATCTTTAAATGAAACTTGGTTTCCCCGTCTGATCATCCTTCTGTAATTTCATCTATAGGCCTAATACCGGAAAATTATTCGATAGTTCATGAACCGCGCCCAAGTGGAAGGGGTGGTGGAGTTGCTTTTGTGTTTGCATCGTTATTAAAATTAGAAAAGGTCCCAATTCCATGCTATAATTCATTTGAGTCTCTCCTAGTTAAATGCTCAATATTGCGATCCTCTTTCTCATTCCTGACCATCTACCGTCCTCCACCGTCGACTAGACATACCTCTACATTCATGGATTTTCTTTCGGAATTTTCGGCACTCCTTGAAACTTTGCTTCCATTATCATCTGAACTTATAATTATTGGGGATTTTAATATCAATCAATCAATCAATTTTTATTTCTCAAGATTATACAGGTTAAACATAGGCTACAAATTTAAATCATTTCTTACTATGTAACAAAAAGAACATCATAATATGTAAAAAATATATAATTCGTTTGAGAAATGGGTTGGCCAAAGGGTATAAAACCCGTAAGACGGTCAACCTATTTGGTTTAGTGATACCTTGTATATAAGTGACAGGGTTAGTTAAGGAATTACAAAAATTGAAGGTAAGAGTGTCCTGAGTTGAATTAATCTAATGCACTTTAAAGTAGTATAAATAATGATATAGTAAAGTATAGAAGCATAAAAATGATTAAGAGAATCTTAAGGATTTTACATCAGCTAAGGTAGTTGATTCATTACTTAGTTACAGGTTGACTGTGACTTGGTTATTGAAAAGGAAGCTTTTTAAAGAATTTTTAAAATAAAAGAAATTGTTAATAATTCTCAGTTTATTGGGCAGGTTATAATTATTCCATAGTCTAGGTCCTGAAAACTTTGTAGTAAATTTTCTTTTATTTGTTGAGTCATAAGGAAGAAAGAGATTGTTAAAACTTCTGAGATTTATTTCAGATAAGTTAGTTTTCATTTGAAATAAGTTTAAGTTTTGAAGAGGATTAGGAAGGAGTTTATAGATATATTTATATACAAGAATAAGGGTATGAAATTTGTAGAGACTTTCAATATTTAAATTTTTGTAGGTTATGAATAATTTAGCTGTGCTTACATAATCATGGTCATTGAATAATAATCTTATAGCTTTATTTTGGATAATTTGGATTTTGTTTATGTTTGATTTATAGTTATTACCCCAGATTTGTATACAGTAAGTTAGGTAGTATTGTATTAAAACATAATACAATTGGTGCAGAGCATTCGAGTCCAATAGATATTTTAAGTGTCTAATAATATTTAGATTTTTAGATAATTTATTAACTAGTTCACTAAAATGATATTTCCAACTTAAGTGTTGGTCCAGTGTTATTCCTAAAAATTTTATATGAGTTTTTGAGATATTATAGCATCATCTATTTTTATTTGGTCTAATTTATTTAAAAGGGGTTTTTTGGACTGAAAGTATATAAAATGAGTTTTTTCTAGGTTCAGTGCAAGTCTATTTGTTTTAAACCAAGCAGAAGTTTTAGTTATTTCCTGATTTATTAGAACAATTAATTCCTTTAAGTTATTATGACTCATAGTTAGACTAGTACAGTGGTTCCCAAACGGTGGTACGCGTACCCCCAGGGGTACAAAATGGATTTCCTAGGGGGTACGCGGCGGAAAGTGGAAAGTCAGTGGAATTCTCATGCACTGATGTTTGATAGTAACAAATTTCACAATATTTGCAAAAGTTCTAAAAAATTGTGATTGGATTTGATTTTCTTAAACTGAAGTGACAGATGTAGACCTTTTGGACTCCTCTAACCCGTCACCCCTCGCTATAAGTTTAAAGTTTAACCTGTCCTATATCACCTTGTGGTATTGGAGTCTTCCTTGGTCAACAGGAAAACTCAGTATGCTGGGCACATAATGCGGGGCTCAAGCACAGAACAAGCAAAAGTCCTATTAGAGGGCAGATATGAAAGAAACAGAGCCAGAGGAAGACCTAGAAGAGACTGGCTGGACGACGTTAAGGAGCACATACAGGAACAGAACTACGGAAGACTAAAAAGGATTGCTGAAGACAGAACGAAGTGGAAACAACTCATGACCGTCAACCTTCAGATATGAAGATGACACATGATGATGATGATGATGATGATGATGATGATGATGATGATGATGATGATGATGATGATGATGATGATGATGATGATGATGATGATGATGATTCAACAGGCCTTCAATTGCCTTCTCTCACACAGCGAATTAGTGATAAAACTCGTATTCGATATCTATAAAACCTGTTATAGGCCTATAATAACACGCGGCTCTTCCAGGGCCATATTAAAGCGGGGGCTGACGGGGCTGTAGCCCCCCGGCCCATCATAAAAATAGGCCCACCGATTTTCGAGATAACCTTTTTTGCTTGTCAGAACGATTTGGAAGGGTTATAACCTTTTTTGCTTGTCAGAGATTTTCAGTATAGGCGACGGCCTTTTTTTCTCAGCCCCCCGGCCTACTCGGACCTTACTCCGGCCCTGGTCCGATTACATGTAGGTTTGAAGACATTATTAAATTTCATGTTTCAGATACCATGTTTATGCTTTTAAAAATCGAAAGTGTGCTTCCTTAAATTTACTTTGAAAATTAGGGGTACACGGATTTTCGAAAAATGTATGAAGGGGTACGCCGACCAAAAAAGTTTGGGAACCACTGGACTAGTATCATCAGCAAACAGCAAATGTTTGAAAATATTTGATGAATTTGGCAAATCATTTATGTAGATTAAAAACAAGAGAGGACATGTAAGTCGAGTGTAGTTCTCCCATCTCACCTGTCATCTTCATGTATTGCTCAGGCATTTGTTGAATTCTTCAGTAACAAAATCATTTCCGTTCCAATGGTACTATCTAAGCCAACGCAGCTATTATTGCGTCTTTCAATGCATTCCAACTTTCATGGATATCCATGTCAATAACCCCTCAAATCCTCAAGATACAAATTTCATTGATCTTTTAAATTCGTTTGATCTCCATCAGCATGTGAATTTTTCTACACACAGTTCTGGCAATACTCTTGATCTTCTCATCTCGTGCCTTTCTTCAAATTTCATTTCATCTGTTGATTTCCTTGTTCCGGCCTTGTCTGATCATTACGCCTTATTAACTGCCATTCAGGTTCCAAAAAACCTAGAATACCACGAATTATTAAGTTTATACGTCGTTTTAAATCAATTGATCTTTGTTCGTTCAAGGCTGACTTTCTCCAGTCAGATGTTATCTGTCGTCCATCATCAGATGCAAATATTTTTGCAGATCAACTATGCTCCTCCCTTAAAAGTACGTTAGATAAACATGCTCCGCTTATAAAAATTAGTGTTCCTACTGGAAAATGTAACCCGTGGTTTTCTCAGGAGATAAAATCGGCAAAAAAACTATGCAGTCATTTGGAGACTATTTTCCGAAAAACCCGTCTTTTGAGCGATCTTACAGCTTTCAAGACACAGACAAAAATAGTCTCTAGGCTGATCTCGTCATCAAAAGCTAAATATTTTCGTACCACCATAAGTAAGCTTCGGGATCGGCCTAGAAATTTATGGTCAACACTTAACTCACTCCTAGAGCGTAAGTCGAGTGTAGTTCTCCCATCTCACCTGTCATCTTCATGTATTGCTCAGGCATTTGTTGAATTCTTCAGTAACAAAATCATTTCCGTTCCAATGGTACTATCTAAGCCAACGCAGCTATTATTGCGTCTTTCAATGCATTCCAACTTTCATTGGTTGAATCACGTTGTAACCTCGTTTTTAGATGTCCCTCCACCTTTCCACAAATATTTGTTTATTTTGCTTTATTTGTTTGAAGTCCCATCGCGAGTGTATTTCTTTTTTAAGTTCTATGAATTTAGGCTTGATGGTTGCTTTCGTTGCCACAAGCTTGTGGTCCATATCAGCATCCACTCCTGGGTGTGAGTGGGAGTTCTTCGCATTGTTTCGGTATCATTCCATTACCACGATGCAGTCTAATTGGTTTCGTTTCCCATTTCCATGTGTCCTCCATGTGTACCTTCTTCTTTTATCGTGCTTGAACCATATGTTGGTCACCATAAGTTCTGTTGCAGCATTCTATAAGTTTTGTTCCTCTAAAATATAAAATATTGGATGCGAAGGCCTAAGTTTCCAAAGTCTGCCTTCTTGCCCCTACTACAGCGTTCCAATCTCCCATCTTCAAGCAGTCGGTAAAAATACTATTGCAAAAACTAGATAATGGAAATAGAACCGTATTGAGAAGCTGGAGGATCAAGGCGTTGAATGTTGGAATAATTCAATGCATTGAACAGTTGAATGTTTACCTTGCAGGCACCTACACTAAACAATAGCATGGAGTTTTTCGCTTAGCTTCAGTTATTGCAACGCAACAAAGAGATGAAAGACGATTTCAATACATTCAATGGACTCACTAAACAACTAATCGATAAAGAATAATTATTTTGAATGTTCATAAACTAAACCTTATGCAACCGTTCAGACTAGAGGCGAATTTAAATTACTTACCGGCTAATATAGGCTTTAGATATTCTTCGACTATTTGCTGTTTCCTCTGAGTTTTAATATTTAAGAGATATGCTCCCCACTTCATTTCATGACAGAGTTCTCGAGCCTCCGTCCAGTTCGTCGGCGTCGCATTAAAAAAGAGACATTCGTTGATTTCAGGAAAATATTGAAAATTGTTAGGACAAGCTGCAAACAAGCCAAGTGCTGAAAGAAATTGTTGAAATAGCATACGAAACTTAGGCCTGCTACTACACACCATGTGGCATATTGTATCGTTTAGTGTGTTTAACTAGTTTTCCAAAGTCCGTGTGTTTGTTTGTTTGTCGCACCAAATCCAATCCGAATCGCAGCCGTGTCTTCCCGGAAAGATTAGCCAGATAGGCGGAACTATGGCAAACATAGGCTTACTTATTTCTGGACAGAATTGGCAATAAGGGTTGTAAAACTGAAGTAATTTTAATTCTGGATACAGGCCCGTACGAAGTAGGGTGTAGAAGTGCAGCTGCACCCCTGGAAAAAGTAGGAGGTGCAGCGCACCCCCTGGAAGACGAGGCTGGGGTGCAGATCTGCACCCCTTGGAATTTTCGACTCAAAAATATTTAGGAAATGGCCTTTTTTGCTTGTCGACTCAAAAATATATAGGAAATGGCATAGATGTACGAGTAATAAACGTTTTTTACGTTTTTTTATTTTCCCAACCTTTTCTTCGTTTTTTAACGTTTTTTTATTTTTTTCAACGTTTTTTATTATAAAAAACGTTGGCAAAATAAAAACACAGATTTTCTTAAACCAGCTACAAAAATTAGCCTCCTTTTTGGCGCTACATTAATTGACACTTTTTCTTTTTCAAAAGCGCTGCATTGTCTACATTGCATTCGTTACATTGCTTCTGAAGCACTAGACGGGTCATCGTTCGTCTTATTTTCCCCTCAGGGCAAGGAGGGGTAATTGTTGAACACCTGGATAATAGGTTCAGATGGTCCTCCTCAAGCACCTTAAATTGCTGCTTTCATTTGGATGTGTCATCTGCTCGAAATGCCTACTAGGTACTGGACCGTGACTGGACGCGGGAAGCTACGCACGGCATTTAGGCCTACTTATTACACCATAGACTCCATAGAGTGAGCATTATTGAGAAATAGGGCCTAAAAATAAAATTTTTGTTTTTATGCCGTTATTGTTGTGCGACTGTTTAATTGCATTTTATAATTATAGTTACACTGCGTTAGTAGCCAGCGTATTATTGCTGTTTATTTTATTTCACAGTCGTTTTGCATAGTGTGACTTAATTGCATAGACAGCGAATGAGTCATCGACACTGACTGCGATCATTTGACTGTTAATTAATCGAAGCGTTTTCTACCCCAGCGACGGTGACGTTCTCAGAAGCATTTGATACACGAGGTTCATCATACCCCGGCCGGTCTACTAGAAAGCGGCAGCGGGGCGTTGAGGGTCGTCACTTAGTTATATGAGTTATACGTCGCGGACAGCCTATTTTTTCTGTTTTTTGCTACCTTACGCCCGATTTTAGTGCCGTCCAGCCACAGAATAATAACCAGCCAAGGGGTTTAACCCCCAACTCCTCCTTTTTGCTGTGCTACTGATTTCAGAACAATATTAAAGAGGCAGTAGGCCAGGCCTATTGTAACAATAAAATAACTAAAATGTTAAAAATTATAAATTTGATAAAACAATTTAAAGTTCTTACTTCTTAAAAGTACCCCGGCACAGCCTCTGGCGGACCGATGTACTTGAAAGTACCCAGGCCGGGGCCGATAGGAGTGCGCCACCCATGATTAATTTTTGATTCCCCGTGGGTGGGTATGGCACGGAAAAACGTCAGTAACGTTTTCTATTCAACGTTTTTAAACGTTTTTTTTATTTTATAAAGTTTTTACGTTTTTAACGTTTTTAAAATTATTTTTCCAACGTTTTTTACTTCTATGGAAAATGGCCTTTTTATGGCTTGTCCTCCGAAAAATGTGACAACCAAACACCTCGCCTCTGAAAATCTGCACCACCTGCTAAAAATTCTTTCCGACGCGCCTGTTGAGACTGGATAACTTTTTAAATTTAATTTAATAGTTAAAAAATTGTTAATTAATCACCTGATCAATAATTGACAAATTGTCCAGCAACACGACGATTAGTTATGCTCTATACGTTCTCCGTAAAATAAACCATCTTAACCATTATCTTGTCTTTCTATTTTCTAAATGCTTTCACTTTAAAATAATCGAAAACATCATTCGAATAAGAGCACAAATACTTTATCGTTAAGTACCCCATAGGTTGATTTCTGCAGCTGTCTTGCAGCTACGCTTCTTGTAACGCTACCAACCATGGAATGCATGAATGCAGACAAGGCCTACCTTGCGTCTATTACTCGGATGAAGCAGAAAATAAAAAGACCGCAGTGGTGTCAAAGCACATTAGACCCTCATAAAATAATAATAATAATATTGATAATAATAATAACAACATAGGGCTTCATCACTTAGGGGCTGTCCATTAATTATGTCAACAATTTCTGGGCCATTTTTACCCCTCCTCTTGTTAACAACTGTCAACTTTCAGTGCCCCCTATATTTATGTCAAAAACTTTTGCTTCCCCCATTACAACCAGTGACGTGTCCCACAAACGTTTAGAAGGTTATTATTTTTGCAGCGCTGATACTTTTCCCCTTTCTTTTACTCATCAAGTGTCAAAATGTGGTAGTGATGACCTTTTTTTGGTCGTCACGCTTTTTTCCTGTTGTAATAAATGGTATTCCATGAAATTTCTTATTTTTATCATTTGTAAAAAATGAAATTGTTGACGTCAACTTATCTTGACCCCCCTGTCAACCTTTTTCAAACACCTTCTCCGAATTTGTTGACGTGATTAATGGACAGCCCCTATTCCACATTAAGTTACAAATATAACTTTTATATTTTTAGCTGTCAGGTTAAAAGTTAACTTAAACAGCGGAATAGAATCTCCTTAATAAATAAACTACGACTTCAGAACATTAGTTATGGCAATCCATATGGCGATTTCGTCAGTAGGCTCGTTAGAAACATTTTCCTATTGACTTTTTGCTATGACTTTACAAGTATGATTACACATTGATAAGTATATTTAGATATTTGTTTAACATTGAAGGAGTGCAATTTGGTAAAAGCTAGAGACTTACTGATGCAGGCGTATTTCATTTTTTTGTTACAATCGTCGTTTATCCATTCGCCACTCTCCTTGTTTACTCGATAACTCATAAGAAGGCAAGATTTGTCGTATCTTGGAAAGTGATCTGCCCAGTATTGACATTTACGATTCGTGCCAATGTCGATGTCTTTAGTAGTTTTCCAGTTGCCTCCGGTTAAATTATTAATACCGATCCAGAATTCATCACAGATTTCTCTTTTACGGCATTTGCGACTGCAACGTTAGTCACAGTATCTCAAAGTTTTAATTATCCTGATGTCTACTGCAGAAAATTTAGTGTTTCGGTTTCTCTGAAAGTAGCGCATCGCTTAACATCCTACTAAGTTATTCAATGTCAACGAAGGTAGGACTATGAGGGGAATATTACTGCCATAGTAAGACAAAATGGTCGTCATTCACTCTGATCCATTCATCATGAAAATCACATCCATCTGTAAGTTGATATGTCGCCTTCATGTACACGATCCAGTGATGTTAACAAGGACCGACCCCCCAAGGACGAGGATAAGGACAAGGACTGACCCCCAAGGACGAGGATAAGGACAAGGACTGACCCCCCAAGGATGAGGATAAAAACAAGGACCAACCCTCCAAGGACGAGGACAAGGACGAGGACTTACCCCTCAAGCGCAAGGACCACAAGGACTGACCCCCAAGGACAAGGATCAAGGACAAGGACAAGGACCAACTTCTGTCAGACAAAAAAGTCAGAAAGGGAAAAAAGAAACACAATTTCAATTCGAATAACAAAATTAGAAAAGGAAAAAAAGAATGTTGTAAAACATAGTCTAGTCAACAGCAATGCTGCGTTTCAAATGCGCCTTTGACTTTAGCCACCTACATGTAGCTATGTTACTGTGCTTAAGAAATTGTCAAGTTTAATAATAATAATAATAATAATAATAATAATAATAATAATAATAATAATAATAATAATAATAATAATAATAATAATAATAATAATAATAATAATAAATGAACAAGTGTTTCCAGCAGCTGATCAGTCATGCACACACGGTGAGGTCTAATTCAGACCCGTGGTTTGACCAGGACTGTCGAGCGATGAAACGTTCTACCCGTAGGCTTGAGCGCGCAGCTAGAAGGGCTGATCCGTCGAATGTTATGGCGGCAACAGCAGCTTGGCATGCTGCGCGGCGAGAATACAGAGAGCTGTGTAGTCGAAAGCGTGAATCGTTCTGGATCAGGAAGGTTGACTCTGAACGCTCGTCACCGGCACAGTTGTGGCGCTCAATTGACGCTCTCCTTGGTCGCGGTAGAACTCCTACGTCTGATGCCATCGGAGCGAACGAGCTACATGCGTTTTTCAACGACAAAGTTGCTGCCGTCCAAGCAGAAACTGCTGGGGCCCAACCCCCGTCGTTCACATCAGCGCCATCCACTTGTCGTTTTGAGCAGTTTAAGACACTCACCGTTGACGACGTCACTAAAATAGTTCGCGCACTGCCAGACAAGCAGTGCTCAATGGATCCGATACCAACGCGGCTACTGAAGGAAAATGTCGACGTTCTAGCGCCGTTTTTGGTTGACCTATTCAACAAGTCGCTCACCTCTGGATTGGTTCCGAGCGCTTTCAAAGCTGCCTCCATAACACCACTGCTAAAGAAGGCACATCTTGATTCAGCTGATGCGAAGTCATATCGACCAATCTCCAACCTGTCGGTATTGTCAAAGCTGCTTGAACGACTAGTAGCGAAACAGCTGATTGAATATCTGTCATCATCAGGGCTACTGCCAACATTGCAATCTGCATACCGTCAACATCACTCCACGGAGACAGCTGTCCTCAAGGTATTATCGGACATTCTGCTTGCCGTTGACACAGGTAATCTCGCTCTGCTGACGATGCTCGACCTGTCAGCTGCATTTGACACTGTTGATCACGCAATTCTGCTGCGACGCATGCAGATGACCTATGGGATTGATGACACTATTTTGTGCTGGTTTTCATCGTACCTCAAGGACCGCACTCAATATGTACGATGCAGCTCCTCTAAGTCTTCCTCAACGCTGACTGTATGTGGAGTTCCACGGGGATCTGTCCTCAGGCCGATCCTTTTCTGTTATATACTGCCGAATTGCAGGGGCTGATCCAGAGACGCCAACTTCAACCACACTTGTATGCTGATGATACGCAAATCTGGCACCTGTAAACCGTCAGAGACTGCCCAGCTACAAAGCGAAATATCTGAATGTGTTGACGACGTCGGTGCATGGATGCAATCCAACAGGCTAAAACTCAACTCAGCAAAGACTGAGGCATTGTGGTGCTCGTCTGCCCGGCGCCAGCACCAGATTCCTGTGACTGGAATACGCGTTGGCAGGGAGGTCGTCATGCCGTCCGCTTTTGTCCGTGACCTAGGCATCTACCTTGACGCCGACCTGTCGATGCGGTCGCATGTCACAAGAATGGTGTCGAGTTGCTTCGCAGTCCTAAGGCAACTACGCAGCATACGTAGGTCCGTCACACCACCGGTGATGCAATCACTCGTTGTTGCATTGGTGCTCAGTCGGCTAGACTACGGCAACTCGACGCTTGCTGGCGTCTCCGGGCACTTGATTGCAAAACTGCAGTCAGTCCTAAACGCAGCTGCCCGTTTGATTTTTGCAGCTCGGAAATACGATCACGTGACCCCTCTTCTACGCGAGCTACACTGGCTTCGTTTTCCGGAGAGGATAGATTTCAAACTCGCTACGTTGGCATTTAAATGTCTCAATGGATTGGCGCCGTCGTACCTGACAAACGCTTTCGGCCGCGTGTCTAATGTCAAAACTCGATGCCACCTGCGCTCGGCGTCTACGACTGACGTTCTCGTGCCTCGAGTACGGCGTTCAACGATCGGTGGCCGTGCTTTTCCGGTCGCTGCTGCTCGTGTCTGGAATGGACTTCCGCCTCACGTGAGGTCATCAACGACGCTGGAGACATTTAAGAAGCACCTCAAAACCGAGCTATTTATTAGATGCTATGATGTAGTGTGACCACCTCTCTGTACAATTCATTACTGTTTAATATTGTTATTGTTACGTGCCCTTGCAGTCGTTAGACATTATGTCACGATAATCTTGTCGTTGTATAATATAATAATAATAATTATGAGACCACTTGGCGAAAACATCCGTTCAACTGGAGCCGACGTCGCTGGGCAACAAAGAATTCTGCTAAAGAGTCAACTCTTCAACTGGTATTATAAAGGAAACAATGACTAAACATTTTAGTTAGAGTAACTCAAAGCAAGTATGTAGCCTAAATATAAATCCACATACTACTCTTACCTTGGAACATAATTATCAGTACAATTGAAAATGGTACGCAAGTAATTTGGTCCTTATAAGGACTTTTCAAGGACTAAGTTACAAGGACCAGGACAAGGACCGATCTGCAAGGACGAGGATAAGGACGAGGACCGAACCCCCAAGGACGAGGATAAGGACGAGGACTGACTCCCCAAGGACGAGGACAAGGACAAGGACTTCAAATTGGCCCTTAAGGAGTCCTTAAGGACAAGGATTAACATCACTGACACGATCTCGAGAAATGCCTCAACTTTCTTTACAATAATTTCTGGTTATATTGGGTGAATGTTACCTTAGAAGTAAACATGGCGGAATTGTGCAATGACAAATAATTCCGAAGATCTATATTAAATGTTTGGATCAGGATTAGACCTATTAATGCTTACACGCTAAGACAAAACATCATCGATTTTGAAAAGATATTTGACTCGGTATGGCAGGGAGCTTGTGAGTATTATTTTCATGTTGAGGAACACCAGAAAATCTTATAAGAACCATAAGAAGTTTCTATGATATGCCAGAAATGTCGCAACGACAAAGCAAGGACTGAGTGAATGGATGAAAGCAATTATAATTATTGGCAGTCGACATGGAGATCCGCTCTGATCTCTGCCATTCGTCGCTATCTTGAATATCACTTTGGAGAAAATGGATGTCAAATCACAGAGAGGTGTAATGATGCAGTGGCAGTACATTAGATATCTACGATTTGCTGATGAGAGTGGTCTTGTGACTGAGAGTGAGGACAACATGCAAAAGGAGCCCATAAAGGCATTACAAACCAGCAAAGAATATGGAATGCAGATTAACAGACGCAAGCAAAAGTGATGATAATGGGCAACAACAACGGAGTTCAAATACATGTTGGTGGCGAAAAGTTGGATCTTGTTGACAGATAAATTTTGGTGTGGAAATTAGGCGGATATGACAATCGAACATGGGACATCTGAATGCATTATATTTGCAACTTCAAGGCTCAGAGAAAATAGTGGCGGGCTTATAAGAGAAATCCTTCTCCTTAGCAACAAAAATCGATATTTTCATAAATGTCTTGGAAGGCGGCAAGATGCCTCATTTTGATAAATCTAAAACTGTCCTTCCACCAATTGGCCAACATGTTTCTGAGATGTCAATTTTTCTTTGTAGGGTTTCAACTTACAAAGTAAGTTTTGTGAAGTTTGAGGAGCGTTTCATTGATTTCAGAAGGCTGAAGCATGTGTTCTATTTCTCTCCGTTGAACAGATAATGGGAATTCAGTTTCTGCAAATGTTAAGCAGGTATTATTGCAGACTGTAGCAGCTGATTTGCAAGCATCTGATGTTTTGAAACATAAACTCAGTGAAGTTGGTATAACTAACTTCTGCGTCAACTTTGTTCCAGATTCTCAGTATCCAATAATCAAGAAGTTAGCAATTTCTATCCTGACAATTATTTAAATCCATCTATACGCGTGAATCATCATTTTTGTTATGGATATTTTTAAATCGCAACATCGCAGTGTTATAACAGACCAACACCTGCAAAATGCAATGCGTATTGCTCTAACTGGTTATTCGCTTGATTATGTTTCTATTATGCAGACCAGGAAACAATTTCACGCCTAGTCATTGAGTGGGACTGCAAAATGTGCTTTAAGATCTGCTCTAATTGAAATTTTCCTATTCAGCTAAAATTTATTCTGTGCAATGTTTAATTTAGTCTCGTTAGTCTACATGTTGCCTTGGTGCACTTATAACAGTCTATTCATATAACGTGGCCAATCCATAATGCTTTAGATTTTCGTAATAGCATAATGTTTGAAATCGTCTGATGATTTTGGTTTATTCTTATAACGAACAGACTTTACGCCCTTGTGCATTATTCGAGAGTTGGACTGCCATAACCTCGTAAAGTTTCGTGATTACACAAATAGTCCTTTTGTTTATTCATTGATGATCTTGCTGCCCCTTTTAGCTGTGTACAGTGTGTAGGTACATTGTTTAGAGGACGTCTATAGCGAGATGCAAAAATAGATGAGAAACATTCCAAAATATGACATATCGGAGACTGAAATTTAATACTTTTAATAGAAAATAGAAGCACCATCCATCAGATATTCACCCTGAGGCAGCTGGCATAGAAAAACATAGAATTCAGTTCAAGCCTTTATTTATGCTACATCGTCTTCAGGAAAGCCTTCGACAGTGTATGGAGAGAAGGACTTTGGCGATCTATGAGACACTTCGGTTACCCTGAGAAGATTGTAAGGATTCTAGAATCCATGTACTCTGACTCAATTAGCGCTGTCAAAATAAACAGCACACTCAACGATTGGTTTGATACAATTGTTGGTGTCCTCCAGGGCTGCGTGCTGTCCCCAATGCTCTTCAACATTCTTCTAGAACTCGTTATTGCAAGAGGTCTACAGGGTGTGAACACGAGAGTTACTGTTAGTGGACAAATTGTAAACAAATTATGATACGCCGATTACATTGCTGCTTTAACAAATCAACACGAGGACCTACAGATCTCTGTATAATGCATCTCTAAAGAGAGCAGCAGATGGATCTTGAAGATCAATACCACGAAAACACAGACTCAACACAGAGCGAACAGTGGCGAGGCCACGCGAGTTGAGGGGTGGGGGGAGTTGAACATCCCGACTTGCCACCAGGGCCACCCGTGAGATTCGTCCAAATTGCAGATAAATTTTTTTAGGGGGTAGGGGATGGTTAAGGTTGGCTCTACTAGTCTAAGTGTCAAGCGTTCTCTATATCTATATAACAAGCAGTCGTGCGTTAGACGAGACTGGGACCCGCCATGACCGTCTATGTTACTATTTGCAAGAAATTTTGGATCGGCTTAGCTTGCAACGTGATGAGAATGCTGCAGAAGATATGGCAAAGTAATAGCATCAGCCTTACAAAAAATCAAAGTCTACAAAGCACTCATCCTAAGCGTCCTTTTGTATAATTCTGAGACATGGACATTGACAGCTGGACTTGAAAAGAAGCTCGCGTGTTTTGAAACGACTTGTTTCAGGAGAATACTCGGGGTCTCCAGAAGACAGCACATGCGCAACACTGACATTATAGAAGCTTCACAAATATGCACACAACTGTAGTGGATCGAATTAGGCTAGGCAGACGGAGATACTTCGTCCATGTTAAACGCATGATCTCCAACCGTCTACCATATCTGAAAGAAGTTAAGGCGTTCAAGGATGTTGGAGGAATAATCAAAAGCGACAGAAAGCAAATTGAGGACATTGAAATGAAAACAAAATAAATAGGACAATGAGAACATTATGGTGGAACAAGAAAAGAATACAAAGGTAGAACAGTATCATGCATTAGTAAGAAGAATTCCAATTTTATTCGGATCAGTAACCTGGGTACTAAAAAATCAGATGAAAACAACACTGCAATCGTGGAAGAATGTAGACAAACGCAAGTTTGAGCAAAGTTGAAATATATCGAATCTAATGCCGCATGAATCAGAAAATGACGACGACGACGACGACGACGACGATGATGATGATGATGATGATGATATTGATTTGCAGTTGCAACGTAGGCTTCAGTATTTTGACAGTCATATCCTCATATTCGTAAATGTTAAAATCTCATCAAATACTGCTTGCCATCAATGAAAGACTGAATGTCCTTCAAAATGCAATTACCCTCGCAGTGTGAGGCTTTGGCAGCACATTCATAATTGTCACCCGACAGACCGCAATTCTGTAATTACGTAAGCAACATGCATGTGTAGAAAACCTATTAAAGCGCAGTCCATTGCATGGCGCAGTCCATTGCATGAGATATAAGAATTGGTCGGCTAAACGAGATTGAAAATTTGTAGCCAAAGTAATTGTAAGAACAGCACATACCCATATTTTAATAGAAATCCATTCAAGTCATATTGTTCGGCACATGTTATGGGTGGAGCCAATTCCGAATTCCTTGACGCACAGTCTTTCACCGCATTATCGTAGGTGTCAGCGCTTGGACTCAAGTAGTAACAGCGATCAGTGTCACCAAACCTAATCCAGCCCGGTGGACAACCAGTGCCTATATGAAATTATGAATATAAAAATAATAAATATTCAAGATCTTAATCGTCTTGATTCAGAAACATAAACATGGCAGTAATTTCAAGGCAGCACACTTCGTGTAATAATATAACATTGTATAATTAAGCATTTATTTCTTCAAAGCCACTGCAACATACAGTAGCTAGGGCCTGTCAACTAGTCTTTTAAAATGATGGTCTGATTATCCTTATCGGAGCCAAATCAGAGATGGAGGTAGAACATATATAGTGCATAAATAGGTAATTAATTTGCAGCTCTTTTACCTCTGTTCTTCCACCTGATTTTCTTCCCCTGGTAGAGACAGAAGAGAGTCAGCAATGCAACGATCCTCTTCATCTGTCATCAGTTTAATCAACTACTGAATGATATCGGACATGACAATTATTTAAAACTTCAAGATAATTTTCAATCTATTTTATGATTTTAATCAGCTATAATGCAAAAGTTCTGACAGTAGTTAATCGCTTTATAATGAGACTTATGATTACGCTGCAAAAGTACAAGCTGTCTTTGTTCCGAAGATTTTGAAGATGGGAAGTTTGACGTTACGGACACATGCAGAATGGACAGAAATTACATTTTGAGATTACCATAGGCAGAAACCTGGCAGATGTCAAATGTTGCTTGATTTTCATGTTCTTTTCTGAAAAAGGGTCGGGAAGTTAGAAGAGTGGTAACAACGCTGGACAGTGGAGCAGAAGTTGGCTGGTTCAATTCCCGCAGGAGTCCTAAGGTCGACTCAGCCTTATTCGCTAGAGGGCGGTGGGGAACTGAGCAGCGGCGCTAACCTGCTAGGTAAAACGTGGGTTTTGGGAAAGTAATGACAACCTACTCCAGAATGGAATGGAATTGAAATGGACTATACCACCTACGTCGCTGATTGCCCAGGCCGGAGATAAGCCCCGGAACCCAACGCTCGGATTCGAGTACGCGGCATACCTTTACCTTTACATTTCTGAAAAAAACATATTGACTTCTGGTATCTGCTACAACATGAGCTCAAGTCAGTTACTGCTTACCAAGCAAGGTGATTTCGTCAAGATTTTTGCAATTCAAGTTACCTTAGCTGGTGCTTTCTTTTCAGTCGCTGAGTTTCGAATAACTGCAACAAATCTTAATGGAGTGTTTTCAACATAAGGGCAATTTGTGCAATTATTAATGCAGTTGATATTCAAATGCTATGCACCCTGTTTTACTCCGCTAAGGAACAAAAGTCAACTAGGTGAAAGTACAAGTAAATAAAAACATCTTGTATAGGCTATAAATCTTATAAATGCGTTCAAATATTTCCATGAGTAAGATCAGTTATATTTTAGTAAATAAATTGGCGCCTTTTAAAGTATTAACTATCTCCGTGGGGGCAAGTTGTATTATTTTTGAAATTTATGAGACAAAAAGGAGGGGCTAGACCATTTGTTGCCATTTCTTGACAGTCCAGATATCTGCTAGTGCGGTTTCAACATTTAGATATAGGGCCTAAACATAACTATCTACTAGGCCTATATGACTTCTTCTAAAACATGCTATATAATTACGAACGATTTTTTGCATTCGATAAACTTTTCTATGAATCTTTCTTACCTGAAATGCAACGCAATTGCTAACGAAGGTTGAGGCAGAATGAAGATTCGAATGTTTTTTCACGTCAAGTACAGCAAATTTGCAAATACAACTGATCTTGCAATGCTCAATGCGGCTTCTCTCCCGCTGTTTTGCAGCTGCAGCTGTTTATTATTGTTATTATTAGTATTATTATTACAGCGTACTGATTAATGTGGTAACTCGTCCTATAAGAACTGCGTGAACATATTACGAAAACACAATAAATCGGTGTACAGACATTTAATCACGCGACACTTAATCACGCTACAGTTAATCACTTGGACACTTAATGATGCGACACTTAATCACGCAATAGCTAATCACCCGACAATTAATCACGCGACAGTTAATCACGCGACAGTTAATCACGTGAAAGTTAATCATACGGACAGCTGCTTTAATTCATTGAGTCTGTTACTGACCGCTGTATCTTTAACACGTTGAACGTTAGGGTGGTCAATTGACTTCCTTATTTTGGCACTGCAGAGCGGTGGGGGCGTCAAATAACGTCCTCTGTTCAATGCATATGAAGCCAGGGAGGTCGCATAAAGGTCGCGCCTGGCAAAGAATCTGCAGCGCAGTCAGCGTGCTAAACAAAGATGGGGGGGGGGGGTTCTCACTACATCCTTAAATGTTAACCTCTTCAAGGGAGATATACAGTATGCCTCAACTGACCGCAAATATTAACAGTATAATAATATCAACTGACCAGAAATATCGAGAACTTATTTAAATAGGCCTATATCTGTAAAATTGGAAAATGTCGCTTCTAAATTGTTCTTTCATTATTTAGTTTTAAAATAAATTAGAAATGTTACAAGGATTAGGCCTACATACCGAGGTGATTAGCTATCACGTGATTAAGTGCCGGTAATTAATTGTCGCGTGATTAACTGGTACGTGATTAACTGCCGTGTGATTAACAGTCGCGTGATTAAGTGTCGGTGATTAAGTGTCGGTGATTAAGTGTCGTGTGATTAAATGTCACCAAACCAATAAATCATAAGAAGCTCATAAGCTGATAATTTTGATTAAGTAGTTTTTTCTCATGTTCACATAATATAAAATTTGACTATGGATTTTAAAAATCTTTCTTCTGTCAGTGAATGAAAACAACGAAATAAAACCTTAAAAGTTTTTCATTAATATATGTATAAAAGACGTTCATGCTCTAGCATGATGCTGCTAGCGATTTGAATATAAGCGTCTGTGAGTCTAAAAATATTTTCTCTTGATTTTTAATTTTAAAATTATTGAATGAATTATTAAATGAGAGAACTGAACTTTTCGTGTTATTTGCATACTTTACAAAAACTTTCTCTAATGTTAAAATGGTGCTACTATTATAATTATTGAAATTTATTTAAAATTCCTGTATTTATTTTTTATCGATATATTTGATGTCAATGTAATTTTATGAAACCAATTCAATCTGTTGATTTAAATGTAAAATTTAAATCTCGAACATGAAGATTTCGGTGTTGGCAACTGGGCATATGGTTGCCTGTACCTACTGTAAAGGAGTACAGCTATAATTTCGAGGTATATAAAAAGTTGTGAAGGTGGCTTCCTAATGTTGTCTGCATTCTAGAATTACTAATCTAGCTGTTTCTTCATTTCTTTAATATTATTAATAATAATTCATTTCTTTAATAATAATAATATTTGATGTCAATGTAATTTTATGAAACCAATTCAATCTGTTGATTTAAATGTAAAATTTAAATCTCGAACATGAAGATTTCGGTGTTGGCAACTGGGCATATGGTTGCCTGTACCTACTGTAAAGGAGTACAGCTATAATTTCGAGGTATATAAAAAGTTGTGAAGGTGGCTTCCTAATGTTGTCTGCATTCTAGAATTACTAATCTAGCTGTTTCTTCATTTCTTTAATATTATTAATAATAATTCATTTCTTTAATAATAATAATAATAATAATAATAATAATAATAATAATAATAATAATAATAATAATAATAAATTAACCTCCGTTTTAAATAGTAGAGTATCAATAAGTGATGGTTTAACCTTCAGATAGAGTCAGGCCCGCCTAGAGAAATTCCGGGCCTCTGTGCAGAATGGCCGGCGGGCCTCGAAAAAATTTACAAAATTGCTGACGACCCTTTTTTCTTGTCATTGGTTTAACCCAAATTAACCGACACGATGTCATGTTGCAACTCTCGAAAACTAGTGATGACCTTTTTCCTTGCTGCTCTTTTTCACACGCAGTAGCGTCATTTCACACTTTTCTTCGGGCCGGGATAATTTTTGGTCAAATTTGGCCAAATTTTGGCAAATTATGGGCAAACCTTGAGCAATTAAAGCCATTTTTGGGCAATTTTTGGACCAATTTTTCAAATTTTAAAATTTTTGACATTTTTGGCAAAGTTTTGGACAATTTTGGCGATTTTTGGACATTTCACATTTACAGTATTTATTTACTTAATACATTATTTCTTCATTTTCCTTGGGGGAAGGCCCGCTGACCCCTCTCCCAAATGACGCCCCTGTTCACACTGTTCCTTTTGATGCTTTTGATGTCCTCTGGTACGGGCCCCTGTTTTACTCGCCGGGCCTCTCTTTCTTTAGTGTTATTATTGGTATTATTATTAATTATGTATCGGCCCGGGCCCCTCCAGATCGCCAGGCCCCTGTGCACTTGCCCCCCTGCCCCCCGCTCTTGGAGGCCCTGGATAGAGTAGATAATGCTATTGTTACCAGTAGACTTGATAATTGCAATTCCTTATGCAATGATATGGCAAAATGTAATAATAATAATCTTTATTTATGACAAACACAGCATCAAAAAGAGTAGTATACTACCAAAAATAACACAAATCAACTGAAAAACTAAATTAAATAAAATCTAGCTGTTTTTTCATTTGCCTAATAATAATAATAATAATAATAATAATAATAATAATAATAATAATAATAATAATAATAATAATAATAATAATAATAATAATAATAATAATAATAATAATAATAATAATAATAAATTAGTCTCCGTTCTAAATAGCAGAGTATCAGTAAATGATGGTTTAAACTTCGGGTATAGTAGATAATTCTATTGTTACCAGTAGACTTGATAATTGCAATTGCTTATGCAATGGTGTGGCAAAATTTAATGATCAAAAGCTCCACAGAATTCATAATTCTGTAGCTCGGGCCATTACTAGAACTGGTAAGCATGTTAACATTAATTAAACCTGTTCTTCGCAAGTTACACTGGCTGCCCCTTGCGCAGAGAATTGTATTCAAGACTAGTTTCCTGGTTTATAAAGCACTGGACTTCTGCTAACCGCAATATTTGAAATCTATGCTAGATCACCAAAAGCATTCTCATTCAACGAGATTCGTTAATTCATTGCAAAATATGCCTAGAACCAACACTTAAATTGGTAAGAGAGCTTTCTCTATTTCTGTAAATGTTAAAACCGCCAACACATGATACTGTATGTGGGTTGCAAACCAGACGATAGTCGTTGGATCATAGCGAGTAGTAGTAGTAGTAGTAGTAGTAGTAGTAGTAGTAGTAATAGTAGTAGTAGTAGTAGTAGTAGTAGTAGTAGTAGTAGTAGTAGTAGTAGTAGTAGTAGTAGTAGTAGTAAAGGAAACTTCTTTAGCGCCATTGTAGTAGTACATCAGCACCAGTCGATGATTGCTTCAGTGATAAATCATAGTCGCGATCTTCTCCGTGGTGATTCGATGTTGAAATCCAGAGATCAGTCCGTACTTTCAGGTTCCGGCTAAAGAGGATATTCAAACAGGAAGAGATGTGTTTTTAGTCTAGACCTGAAGGCAGTAAGACATTCAGTCTGTCGGACCTGTACCGGCAGAGAGTTCCAAAGGATCATAGGGAGTCAGCTACTATTATTGACTCGACTGACACCTAGGGTGGAGTGAACGTAATGGATCAAATTTTTCTCTCGAATATGCTTATGTAATACCCACCAAAACTTGCCATTGGTATTACTCATATACCATGTGAAAATTTACTTAAGTCTATTGACATCTTTTGCCCCATACAAATGGTTTCATGGTCAGTCATTGGTAAACCATTGCAATCAATATTCCTAATTTTAACTAAAGACAGTGACAATCATTTTTATTTACATAAAATATGATCCTCCTGAGAAAAGTGCAACAACCTGCATTTTTCAAAAGGTTTAATTAATGATTTAAAGTTATGTGGTTGTGCGATATTCGCTTTTTGTATCGATTGATGGTTTGTGCAATGATCCTGGCTCTAATGAAGCCATCTCTTGCTTCATGACCAATGGCAACTGTTGATGCTTCAGTTACTGCCTTCACACACATTTCCACTGCTTGCTTGTGTGTGGCAAGTAAATCGGAGAAATCAGCAAATCTAGTATATTCATTATGAACTAGACTTTCTAAGTCCTCGTCTGAGACCGATTTAGGAGCAGGTGGTTCAGTCACCAATCACTTTTGCCAATCAATCATATCAAAATACTCTTCAGCGTTGAAGTTGAATGGCGATATTTCAAAACATCTGACTCCACGCAAACGGGTCTTTTAGGCTCGAGCTTGCATGATTCAGGTAAGCCCAGTTCCTAGCATGTGACCTTTCATCAGTCAGCATTGCAAGAACAATATTCTCCGGATGGCAAAAATAGCCATTATGCTGTAAGACTGGATAAACGACAGCTTTCAAATCTTCTGGTAAGTAACGAGACCGCTTCATCAGCATCCATAGATGTCTGGACTAGAGGAGTGCACGGTAATGGCTACCGCGGGTTACCGCGGTAGCGGGATTGAAATCTGTAATTTTGCCGAAATATTAATGGGGACGGAAAAGTTATGACGGTAGTACCGCGGTAGCGGGATCCAGGCTGACGGTAGTACCGCGGATGCGGTTTCAAAAATGCCGTAAATACCGCGGGAATGTGGACTATTAATCTCGCAATTCAATAATCATGCGTTCGGCCGATTTAAGCATAGCTACTAACTATAGGCATACGCCTTTCAGTTTCAAATTAAAAGGCCATTAAATTGGACTGTTAGGCCGGCAAGATTGGCTTTGAATCTTTTGATCACTTGACACCATTGTTAGTTCGCAGTTGGTAAACAATACGGGCTGTTTGCTAACTAAGACCTGGAATGCAGTAGAGACTAGAAAGCCATTTGAGAACTTGAGGGTAATTGATAAGCACACCAGGTAAGAATTATCAGAGTTATCAGAGCCGGTTTCAGCTTGTTGAGGGAGCCTATAGATGTACAGGGCAACAAAAGATAATATAATTTAGAGGTTGGGCGGATTGCAGAGCACTTTGCACAGCTTTGTAATTTGTACGCCCAGTGCCCACTGCCAATTGCCCAGTCTCTCCTGTGCCCACCAACCACCATCACTATTTACCTTAGTGCCCCTGACTCAATCACCATCGATTCGGAGGTGGATTAAAAAACTCCACTTAGCTTAGGCCTACTATATAAATTAAACATTTTATAAAGTTACAAAAACATGGACAAGAAAGAGAGCCAATCCATTTTTCAACGTGTTGCTCAACTGCTGGCAGAATGGCATTGGTAGTAAAACCGGGAATGTCCGTTATCTTTTGGTTAGTTTCCGGTATACACGTTGAAAAATGAATTGGCTGACGCTATGGTTATGAATTGCGCTAAAGATATTAGGTTAGTAATAATGTCCCATTTTCATATATGATTATTGTATAGTTTAGAAGAGCATAGTAACTTTTTGAAAAGCTACTTCTCGTGTTGGGTACTAACAGGGTGCGATTTGTAGGGGGAAGGGGGATTCCTCCCCACTGCCCAACTGCATCCCCCTACTGCTGCATCTCCCCACAACTACATCCCCCACTGCTACATTTCCCCAACAACTACGCCCTCCAAGCTGGACAAATCCCCTCCCCCGCTGCACCAGGTCATAAAATCGCACACTGGGTTCTAATAAATGAATAGTTGATATAAAACACCGGGGACGGGGACGGAGACCAAAATGCGGGTACGGGGACGGGGATGGGTTCCGAAATGCGGGGACGGGGATGGGGATGGGGACAGAGATTAGGGGATGGGTGGGGATGGATTTTAAGTCAATGGGGACGTGGTGGGGATGGAGAAAAGCTTTGCGGGGACGGGAGGGGATGGGGACAACAGTCAGTCCCCGTGCACACCTCTAGTCTGGACCCATCCTTCGAAGATGGCTTTGACTTAATTGTGAACCAAACTGGAGCATAGAACTTGAGTACAAATTGCGCTACTGTTTTCAGATTTTCACTCGGTTTCCCTGTCGCAACATACAAACGCAAGACTCTGTTGGCCATTGTAGATCTAACCCAGCGTGACATAGCAAGTTGTCCAGGCAGACGGTGAGTGAGATGGTGAAACATAGCATTGTCCAGTAGCTGTATGTATGCTTGAAGCACTGCCTCTTTCTGGCGTAATGTGTCCGATATAGTTTGAACAGGTTCCTGTGCCATCGACACGTGTTCCTCAACAATTACCCTACGGCGAGTGGTTCCGTCAACCCTTTCTTTAGCTAGAGTTTTATCCTTTCTTCCATCAAAATATAAACCTAGTAGTGCTGTTGTGTCAGTTAATGCTTCGGAACGAACCATATAGCGATACTTCCGACACTCTCTTCTAATGTTACTTCTGTTAATTAAGTAATTGTGTAGCGGAATTGTGGAGTCATACAATTCTACCTGTGTTGACAATGGTTAATGTGCACTGCCATATGAAGATTTCATATTAGCGACGTTTCTCAGTTTAGTCGCTAAGGCGACGTCAATGCAGGCGACGCTAATGCATTGCCATTGCAGTATTGATCGCTTTAAATGATTGATTATTTTTAATTAATTAGTTATCGAACTATTAGCAATTATTATTGTACTAAAAATTAGAGATTATGCAAAGCTACTTACCTGCAAGAGATTCCTCAGGTGTCGCTTTCCGTTTAATAATTGTTAATGATTTATGGACTGACGTATAGCAAACCTTTTTATCGTACAGTCCCAACGTCTTATATCTGAGCCCGTGATAGCCATGTCCGTCGGTTGTGTGAGCGATTAATGCCCGCTTCTTGAACGACCGAGACGGAAGGAACCCCGTTCCTGGCCGTCTGAGCTTTTTCTCAGGATCAGATGCCGTCTTACCGCTAAGACGCCCCGACAGTACCGTCCTGCCGCCAGGACGCGCCGGATGGCCGGTACTACAACTACTACAAGGCCGCACGCCTTAATCGGACGCGTAGTCCTACTCAACACGTTCCCAGGACTACCAGGTCCTGCGGCAATCAGACGCGTAGTCCTACTCAGCATAACATTATTGGCCGCAAGCCTCAAGTGACGGAGTCCTTTGCAAGGTCCCGCGCCTTGTGCCTTGCCCTCTTACCTCGCACTCTTTCCTTATGACCTATACTCTTACCTTGCCCCTACAAGTTAGTGTTATAGTTTATTGCCTTAAACGATAAAGTGAATCGAACCTTATTTGTGTATCTTTCTTTCATATGTGTTGAGGACTGTGAATACATTTGCATATAATTTCGTATTGCTGGCTATGATTGTTTATTGCTGCCTATTACTATGTATCGTTGCCTATCAATCTAATTAATGTACAGACAGAAAGACACTGAAAGTATATTTAATGGCGAGGGATTGTGCGCCACAATTCTTGCATAATTAACCTGTTGAATTACTGATTAAAACTGCATTATAATTGAAGATAAACGTGTGTTGTCATTCACAAGCAAGACCACTCAAATACAAGGGTGAGGACCCAAATGTTTTAGGCCAAATTTTCTCTTCCCGCCAGTCGAATTTTCTCTTTAATATCATTAAAACATATTCGCGGGATATCGTCCATTGCCACTTAAGGGATCAAAGAGGAGATTTCGCGACAATTGACTACAGTCTTCATCAGTTACAATACCATAGTCTTGTAAGATTGTTGATGCAATTTCTGCAGCTGCTCTGTCGGATATGGCATGTCGTTCAGAAGCCCTGGCAGTATTTTGCAACTGACGCCTCTGCTGCATTTTTAATTCGCCAGTAGTACTTGTCTCAACAACAATACCGTACAGAGAATGTCGGCTTCAGTTTCATCGTTTGTAGAGCAGCTGAAGTTATACTTTCTGTGTCAGAACCGAAGTCACAGCACACAGGGGATTCCGTCTGTCTGGTAGATTGTGTTGAACACTTGATTCTAGCCGGTAGGCCTATTTGGTAAGTCAATCTGCATACTGCGATTTTCTTATCCCTCGTTCCGCCAACATCAAGGTAGTTGCACGATCAACTCCGCTTATCATCATCTTGCGTTCACTTCTTTGGTCCTGAAGAAACTTCTGCTCTAAAACAGGAATCTTGCTCGACTTTTTGCATGTGCATAACGAATAATCAATCAGCACACTTGCAGGCTGCAATGCCAAGAAGAATTTTTCTGACCTGTTCTCTGAAATCATTGACTTTCTGTTCGTACTTTTCCTTTTTCTTTGATACTATAGCAGTTTCTTGTATTTTTCATGGTGACCCTTAATTAGCTGCACAATTCGAGTCACAGTCACTGTAGGAATGGAGGCTATGCTCCATATTTTCTTTATTTTCTTAGCCAAGACATCGAACTTTCAGAAACAGTTGGCTCTTTGTTAGGATTACTGTTAGTCTTCAGATCGGATCTTACCCACTGATAATCCATTAGCATGTCTTCCACTGTTGGCAACATATTCAAATTCAATTTATCCGCAGAGGTTTGCCTAAAATCGGACATTTCGATGGATTTTGTAACATTATTTCGAAATAAACGTTCAAATTACAGCAAGCTACATAAAGCCAGCACATGCGTAAGAAAAATGACTGACGAATTATCAGTAGTGAATTCAAAATTAGATCACGTCGAACGCTGAGATATGGATTTTTAGTGATTTTTTCCTTAAATAAAAACTTCTGCCTCCGGTAGGGGGCAGAAGATGTCAATATTTAAGTCTGCAAATTTTGCTGTGGAGTACTCGTGGAAAGTGACAACTTTTGAAAGGATTTCATAAGATTTCATAATTCGAACATTCATATTTTCATTCCACCCTACCAGTGACATCCGATCTGCTTTCGTCATCACGTACGATTGTGGATTGTCTGTCTCTTCTGACGTCTCGGTGTCTCTGTGTCTCGGCATTCCTCTGTTCTCGACCACGTATCAAAGAAAAGATCTTGACTATCAGTCGCGTCGGTTTTTTAATGAGAAGCCTCAGTGCGTACATTAACGGAAATGTTTTACATAATTGCGTTGAGATGTTTAACGTTAAGTTTGCCAACTTCCAATCCACTGGGGAAACTTTTGCATCTACAGCTGAGGTGCAAATTTTCAGTTATTATGAGGTTGCACAACGGTTTTGTCTTTACCTGTAGACAATCTCTCCCGCCTCTACCGGGTGTCTACATACTTCCAATGTTCCTTTATGGAGCTGAAGCACGGACGCTGACGTCTTCGTTGAATCAGAGATTCGATGCTTTCTATTAGAGGTTTCTCCGACGACTGCTTCGTGCGCCTTACACCTTGCACATGACCAATGCAGACGTCTTCCAGCGCACAGGCTGGGTCAATCTCAGTTAAAATTCGTTCCAGTAGATTGCGCCTATTTAGACATGTTGCATGCAGAGGTGTCCATGTTTTGGGTTAACCCATGGGTTGGTTTGGATTGGGCTGGGTTGGGTCAGTCTTTTCCATATTAATGGTGGGTTTGGTAGGGTCAAAAAATAAGTCATGGTTTAAAATACTGTAATCGGCGTGGGTTAGGTTGGAAATTATTTATGTCGTCCTGTTCAATTAATGTTTACAAGTGCCCTTGACAGGGTTGATCAAGACATGCTGTTGAAACTTGTGAAGCTATCATTTGGGATTTATGATCAGACCATTCTGTGGTCTACATCCTATCTTTCAAACCGATTCCAAATGATTGTTAACAAGCACTCCCGCTCAAACCGGTTTCATGTCGTTATTGGAGGTTCTCCAAGGTTTGTTGATTGGTCCTCTGCTCTACATACTCTATACTGCTAACCTTAGCTCTTTAATTAGTTCATTTGGCTTTACTGTGCACCTCTATGCTGATGACATTCAAATTTACCGACATTGCCCTCGCTCTTTTCAGACTCAGTTCGTTCAACCAGTAGAAAACAATATTCCAGCTCTTGTTCTATTCTTTCTCCATAAATCGTTATCTTCATTTTTTTTCTTCTTTTTACTCAGCCAGTAGAAAACATTATTCCAGCTCTTTGGGATTGATTGTTCTTTAATAGATTTCGACTGAACCCTGACAAAACTCAAATTATCTGGCTTGGTACTAAATATCTGCACATTAAATTTGACTATGATTCACTGAACTCTCTCCTTCATAATCTTTCTTTCTCAAATAAGAATCTTGGTATTTCCTTAGACAGTAACTTTACCTTCAAAAAGCATATTGCTAAACTCTCTCGATCATGTTTTTGCCAACTGAGGCATGTTATGGTAATTCGTTCTTCGCTTTCTCTGTCTGCAGCCAAATCTCTGGTCCATGCTTTTGTTGCTAGTAGGCTAGATTATTACAGTTCTCTTTATCTTGGTGTACCCAAAAGCCTGCTTTCAACTCAGCAAGCTGTCCTATATGATGCGACTCGTCTTGTGGCTAATGCTCTTTGGTGCTCTAGCATCTCAGATAATATGTCGTATCGAGGAGTCGAAGGTGACTCGAAACGACCTCAAGCGCATCAACAATCTCGGGACAGCATGTACGTCTGGCCAGGTTCCGGATTCTTTTTGTCCGACGATACAGGCAAACAGTTGATATTGTAGCGAAATTAATAATAGCAAGTATGAGATCCAATAATAAAATATAAGATAGTTTATAAGGTAATCGCTAGATGGCGCTGATGGCCAGTTAGGTAGTTTAAATAAGGAATAAATTAATAATAATAATAATTAAGGACCTTTAATAATAATAACTATTTAATAAATAGGTTAAAGGCCTAGGGGAGTTAGGCATAGAATATCCAGTAGAGGGCGCTAGGTATTGTCGAGTTATAGCCCGATAGGTAGTTGCAGTTTAGCACACCTCTTTAAAGGTAGTATCAGAGTCCTATAAATAGAGGTCCCTTAGATGGCCACGGGGCTGGTATACTGAGTTTCGACTTGGAGTGCCGAATAGGTGGAGGTACCTTCGAGGTACTACATTTCTGCTAGGGAAGTGGCAATCCACCGCGGAAGCGGTTCCCAAGGGGCAGGGTTGTGCCCCGTCAAAAGATAAGACCGCGGCGCGTTAGGAGAGGGAAGGAGCCCGTGGAAAGGCCCGGTAGATCCCTAGGTAGTACCTGAGGTAGTACCCGAAGAGAGAGGTAGTACCTGACAGAAGAGCGAGGTAGTACCTGACAGAAGAGCGAGGTAGTACCTGAGAGAGAGCAAGAAGAGCGAGGTAGTACCTGACAGAAGAGCGAGGTAGTACCTGAACGAGATATCGAGGTAGTACCTGGGCTAAGATATTGAAGTAATACATGAGAGATAGAGAGAGAGAGAAAGAGAGAGAAGGAATCAGCCATATAATAATAAAACCTTAGCCAAAAAGCTAAGTCGAATACCCACCCGCCTTAATTGAAAGAAAGATAATCCTGTTAGCGGCCGACGTCAGTCATCCTGGTAGATTAAAGTAAAGTAAAGTAAAGTAAAGTAAGTAAAGTAAAGTAAAATCTCGTGGATTTCTATAGCGCCTTGGAAAGCAGCACAACAGTAGCTGCTTATTCTTAGGCGCTCAGCCTCTCTTAAAATAGCTATAGGAAAGGTGTGGGATCAGCCAGGCAATAGTCAATATCCGAAGGGCAGTGAGGCTAGGTTGTTACAGCTATGGCGGAAATGATTTAAGAAACAGGAAGGATTTAAGCTTAGACCTGAAGACTTGAGGAGAAAGTGCAGGAATTATAGGAAATGAGAATCAGATTTTATTGTTTGAAAGTGTCCAAGTGTGCGAAGGGGAAGCTGGGATCGAGTTCCAGAGTTCAGGTGCAGCGTATGAGAAGGCACGGTTGCAAATTTTCAGGGATGATTGATTTAGCGGGCGTGACAGAGTGAGATGAGATGACGAACGTGTGGGTCGAGGAGGCTGAGGGATTAATAGTGACCTAAGGTAGACAGGTTTTGATGACTGAAGTGAGCTATGTGTAAGTGTTATTATCTTATATTGGATATGTTCAGTTATTTTAAGCCAATGTAATGATTTTAGTATGGGTGAAATATGGGAGAATTTAGGTGACTTAGTAACAGCACGAGCAAGTGCATTTTGTATTGATTGCAATTTGTTGATAGAGGCTTTGGGAAGGTTATAGTAGAGGAGTTACAATAATCTAATTTGGAGTGGACTATTGAGGTGGCAATTGTGGAGGCAGTTTTAGTATCTAGGCAAGGACGTAGGCGGCGAAGGTCACGAATATGAACATAGCAGGCTTTTGATAATTGGGAAATTTGTGATTCGAAGTTTAGAAAAGAATCAAATTTGAATCCTAGATTTCTAGCAGTTGGAACAGGGATTATTGTGGTGTCAGAAGCCAAAACTAGTTTAGGATTGTCAATTTTTTGAGTTGTTGGGGTAGTCCAATTAAAAGAAACTCTGTCTTAGAAGGGTTAAGAGCGAGGAGATTAGATGACATCCAAGCAGAGATTGATGAGAATGCAGATTCAAGCTCAATAATAGAAGCATTGAATGAAAGAGGTGAGAAGGAAAGGAATAGCTGAGTGTCATCGGCATAGAGTTGGTGATTTAAATTAAGGGAATTGATTAAAGATGAGAGTGGTGTAGTGTAAAGGCTGAACAGTACAGGCCCAAGAACAGATCCTTGAGGCACTCCAAAATCTACAGTGTGAGATAGAGAAATTTGGCTAAGACAGGACACTTGAAAAGACCGGGATTTAAGATAAGATGAAAACCAGTTATGAGCTATTTCAGATATTCCAAACCAGAGAGAGAGTCGTTCGAGCAGAATTTTGTGATCTATAGTATCAAATGCAGCAGAGAGGTCAAGGAGACAAAGGCCAGTAACTTGTCGGAGACCAATTGCGGTTAAGAGTCTGTCATGAATGTAGGCGAGAACGGTTTCAGTTGAGTGATGTTTAGTGTAGGCAGACTGATGAGCATTATATAGCGAGTTATTTGAAAGGTGTTCGGTCAGTCTAGAAAGCACAATTTTCTCAGTAAGTTTTGATAGAAGTGAAAGATTTGAGATGGGGCGATAGTTATTAAGATCTTCTCTGTCAAGACCAGGCTTTTTTAGGAGAGGAATTAGCAATAAGGTCGGTTCGCAACAATATGCCGCACTTCGAGGCGCCACTAAGACAGATACAGCTCCGTCCCAACATTCGTATTTATAAATTCTGGACCCTGTCCATACTCACATACGGTTCGTAGACATGGACCCTATAGGCACGAGACACTCAACAACCACCGGCTTTCCACATGCGCTGCCAGAGGCTGCTTCTCTGCATCCGCTGGTTCGACTTCGTGACCAACGCAGCAGTCTCCACACAGGTTGCCCTGCCATCAGTGATAGACATACTTGCACAACGTCGTCTATCTCTTTTCGGTCACGTGGCTCACCAGATCATCAGCATCCCCGTCCAGTGCGCTCTCGAATGTGATATCGTTCGTCGCATCTCTCAACTGGAAAGACCTAATCGCAGAACACTCAGTACATGGCCCCAGAAGGTATGGGCGATGGCTTGTACTCTACAATCTCACACGATTGACACTCCGGTTTTTGCTATGGTCACAGGACACGCAACACAAGATTGTCGCAACGGACAAGCTATCTGCTGAATGATTGAATGAAGGCACTAATATATGAATGAACGAACGAACGCGCGGACGAACGAACGAACGAAAGAACGAATGGACGGATGAACATCGTGATAGAGACTTGATGTTCCTTAATGAGTCATAATTCTGTTGGGTATTTTATTTCAATTGCACCATTTATACAGTATTGTAGCCATGTGCACAATTTATAAGTATTTTTAAAGGTTCATTATTAAGCAAAATAGATTTAATATTAATAATGTTTAAATAAGATATACGCAGAATATACAGTATATAATTATGCAAGTAAAAACTAAGTATATATAGGCCTATATATTTTATTTTCCTATTATATTTTGTCAGTATCGTGGATCCTATGTGCATATCACATCTCAATTGGAACTTTGGCTTAGTGTGTTCTTTAGAGCTTCTTTAGATTTCGCAGAGCGAGCACCATTTACTATTGCACATAATATCTTCCCACCGACAGTTGTATCGGTTTGAAGAAGAAACAGCAACGCAGTTCTCCAGCTCGTAACCGCAATTAGGCGTTCCGGGATACCAGTGGCTGTAGGTGAAATTCTCGCTAGCTGCTCTCAATGGCTTCCAAACGAATGGAGCTTTACAATTACTTGGATGTCTAGTCTGTCCGGCCGTCCAAAAGAGCTCTTCTAGAGTAGTCCATCCGTAACTTCTACACCCTCTTCTCCCTAAGCATTAATTGGAAGATTTCTACTTTCAATAGGCATGTAGTCCTAAGGTTCTGAAAAATCTACTGTTCACTAAGGAAGTGGAACTATATGCCAGTGATGGACTATTTACATTCCAACGCTAAATAATTCGGTATTAATTAGTTAGCCGTCTAATCCTAGACATAATTGGATTATTTACATTCCAACGCTAAATATTTAGATATTAATTAGTTATTAATTAGTTATCCGCCTAATTCTAGACATAATTGCTCCCAGCTAATTCCATTTGAAAATAGCAATAATTCCTCGATTAGCAATTTTCATCTACGTGATTTAATTGGAATTTTTAGGTTTTTCCTGGTGTCTTTTCTGATACTTCCTGTAACAAATAGTTTTTTTTCCATTTCAGCCTAAGCTTACTGATATTCTTTGACTCTTTGTTCGTAGTTTTGCACTTACCTAGGTTCAGGTAATTTAACAGTAGGTAAAACTAGCTTCATTTGAGTACTGTTAATCATAAACTCCTTTCGAAAAGATTTCCATTTAACCTAATTACGGTAAATTCCAGAAAGAGCGCAGTTGACATTATTAAATTAAAGCATTTGTTCATAATTTTATATTGGATTTGATCTTGGGCAAATTTCAGAATGTCTAATTCGGACATAAAGTGACCTTCAATTGTAAGGTATTTTCTGATGTGCCTGTAAGAATGGAGAAAGCAATACTGGGATAAAAAGTGTGGGATAAATTTCAGAAGTATTTAGAAACGAGACCATTTTATACAAAACTGCATGCAAACATTGAATGAATCATCCAGATTCATCAATTGTAATTGTAGCATAAAATTATATTTAGAGTCATATCTGCTACCTTCGAGAGTGAGTTAATTTGAAAATGTCTAAGACACACCCAGTGACGGTTACACGTGGGGGAAGAGTGGAGATTAATTTTCCACCGGACCTTTCCAACTTTGTTGCTTATTAAACCTATTTAGGGTGTTGTGAGACACTATATTAGTTTACTCATGTTGATCTGTACTTACTTACTTAAGACAGTATTATTATATCTTCAGGTTTGATGTTGATGAGTTAAGTCGATTTGTAATAAAGGCTGAAAATTGAGTCTCTTTAGCTTCTTACTATCGTTTCTGGGCTTGAGCCTCCAACAAGGGTAAATGTGTAGTAAAACTACGCAGAAAACTGCGGATGACCTTTTTATGCTTGTCAACCTATTTTCGGGTAAAAGTGTAGTAAATTAGGGATAAAATTCTTTTTGTCAGCCTTTTTCTGCAATATTTACTGATTTTTTCTTCTATTTTCATCCCTCCACCAACTTCCTATAAATTCATTTAATCCCTCCACCAAGAAATCCTGGAACCGCCACTGGACACACCTCTTTCTTATCGTTGACGACTCTAATTTAATTGTTCTCCTTTTTAGTTTGTATAATTCTGCTTCAATTAGAATTGCACAAGTTGAATTAGTTTCAATTCTATTAAAATGGAGGAAAATATTGCAATAGCCCATCACCGCTATATGCTCGATCTTTAAATGCAAATACATTTGCGCCACTGATACTTTCTTGCAGGTTAGTCGTTATGAGAAGGTAAGGAACAGAAGATCCATACGAATCAAATTTATAGCGATAGCTCTTTGTTAATTAAAGGAGCAAGAGAAAACATGGATTCTACAAAAATTATTTGCACAAAATATCCCAAAATAGTTTAGGAAATTATGACACTAGGACAGAAAAGGGGTCGTCCATAAATTACGTCACGCGATTTTGGCACTTTTCTGACCCCCCCTTAATGCGACTCAACAAAACGTCAGACCGCCTAAATATGACGTTGCAACGGGCCGACACCCCCCTTTTCGCCTTCCGAAATGTCTTGACAAAAGGTCGTCCATAAATGACGTTACGCGATTTTGGCAGTTTTTTTACTCTATCCCCATCGTTACGCGTCGTAACAAAAAGTCAGACCCCCTAAAATATGGCGTAACAACACCCTTGAATTTTTTCCTCTCGAACTTTGTATTTTTTCCTCTCCAAAAATCCCTGACAAGCTAAAAAGGTCAAAGGTCATTACCTAATTTACTTTTTTGGCGTGACGTCACATTTACGTAACAAATGGCCGGATCCCCTAACCGCGTGACGTAGCTTATGGACGACCCCTAAGCAAAAAACAGCAGTACTCGGTATGGAGAAACCAAAAGAGTTCAAATGCAACAAAATTAGCAAGCGAAAATTTCTAAGTGCTATAGAAAATAGAAAGAATATGAAGGTGACGACCTGCTTTTGGAAATCCAGCTCCTAAAAAGGAAAAATCAACAAAAAATTTTCTAAGTTTGGTCACGATCAAAACCAACCCCCCCTTCCGAAATCCTGGCCACACCACTGAAAGGCGTATAGTTTTGTCGATGTCTATTCTAAAATCTGTTAAACTAACACAAATAGATTCTATATTTCCTGCCTCCATGCAAGCTGCAAGCACTGCGAGTGTTGCATTATGCAATCAGAGATTTATTTTTAAAATTCAACATGCATTCTTCAAAAGGGTCATTAATTATAGAAATAGATGCATGGTAATAATACTATATTGAGAAGATCGATGATCAAGGAATATACTTTGTAGGCATTAAATGTTGGAATAATTCAATGCATTGAAACAGTTGAATGTTGTACTTGCAAACACCTATGATAAGCAATAGCCTTGTGCTTCTGCACTTAGCCCTTGTTATAATAAGGCAAAAAGGAGATGAAAGACAATAATTTCAATACACTCAAAGAACTAACTAAACAAATATAGACTAAAGAATATTTTGAATGTTCATAATTAAAATTAAAACTTCTGTAACCGCTTAGACTAGAGATGAATTTAAATTGCTTACTGTCTGCTGTCTGTAGAAATCTAGCGACTGCTGCCTGTTTCCTGGGACTTTTAATTGACACGAGCTCTGCTCTCGGGCTCAGTCGGACACAGGATTTTCGAGCATCGCTCCAGACCTTCCACGTATTATATATACGTAGACAGACGTTGGATTCAGGCATATAATAAAATTCGTTAGGACAAGCTGTAAAAAGTCAGTTGTTGAAAGGAATTATTGAAATGACCACTTTAAACTTTCAAAGTAAGTAAGTAAGTAAAATCTCGCGGATTTCTATAGCGCCTTGGAGAGAAGCACTTCGCATCATATGGCCTGTTTGTATTATAATATTATTAATAATAATAACGGCAATAATAATAATAATAATAATAATAATAATAATAATAATAATAATAATAATAAAATTAAAAGGATTACGACAAATTCTAAGAGTTTCATGGAAAGCAAAAAGAACAAATGAGTGGGTGCTAGAGCGGGCAGGCACGACAAGAAGTCTGCTGAACAACATTAAAAAAGGCAAAGTATGTTATTATGGACACGTCATGAGAAAACAAGGCTCTTGTCTAGAAAAAGAACTAATTCAAGGAACCTTATCCGGGGGACGATCACGCGGAAGACCAAGAGCAGCCTGACTAGATAACATAACATGGACTGGACTCTCGTTTGAAAACATGATTCGGAAAACAGAAGAACGACAGACATGGAGATATGTGATACATAGTGTAGCCCAGTCTCGCATCGAGAATGACTAAAGAACAGAACAGAACAGAATGTAATTATGGCTTAGCATCGAATTAAAAGATGGCGGACAACGTAGGAGCGAACGGCGTAGTAAATGAGGTTGTATGTTATGTTAGACGTAGATTTGAAAAAAATACTATCAGAAATCCTAAAACTTTACTGATTGCCTTTTATTCGGCGGAGGAACTCGTGAGAGGTAAAGAGATCCTGCGTGAAGTCTCTCTGGATATCGTTAAAAATCTAGCGGCGAACAATAACAATGGCGGTGATACGTGCTTCGACCAGGGGAAGGATGAACCACCGAAACCGCAGAAACGAGTTGGTATTGGAAAAAATAGAAGACACGCAGAAAATATAATCGACTCCATTGTTTGGTTACATGAACGTAAACTGCTAGACCGATGTAGGAGGCAGGACGGACTCTAGGCACTTTTTGTACTCTAGAGTCCATAATACCTGTAGGCACGATGGACTCTAGAGTACATAATACCTAAGTATGATGTACTCTAGAGTACATCATCCCCAAACACGATAGTAAGAGGCAGCATGGACTCTAGAAGAATTTCATACTCTAGAGTCCGAGATACCTGTAGGCACGGTGGACTCTAGATTGCAACCAGGTTAAGTTGACACTGTACTCTATGAAAGAATTTACAACCGAACACATTCTGCTATTGACCTTAAAAACCTCCGTTCTGCAACAAATCACTACACTGTACCACAACCTTCTCATATCTGCCAAAAATATTATTCTAACTTAATTGGATCCAGCAGCTCTAATCCTCGTAAACTCTGGAACACAGTGAATTGTCTATTCCACCGCAATAAAGCAAAGCCTCTTCCTCAATCCATTTCGCAACTTGCTGAATCATTTGCTTTTTTTTTCTGGAAAAATCTCTAAGATCCGCATCAATCTAAAATCTACCATGACCAATCAAAATACATCTCCACATCACCCATCACCACCAGAAGCTCCTTCCAATTTTTCCTGCTTCACTCCTGTGACTGAGGAAGAATTATCTAAACTCCTGCAGTCCTTTCCAAACAAGCAATGCAGTCTTGATCCAATACCAACCTCTCTTCTCAAACAGTGTGCCTCTGCCCTAGTACCAACTATATCAAAAATTATCAATTTATCTCTTTCCACAGGCACATTCCCATCCTCATTTAAAAATTCCCTCGTAACTCCACTTCTTAAAAAACCAAACCTTGACAGAGAGGATCTCAACAATTATCGCCCTATTTCAAACCTGTCTGTCCTCTCCAAACTCAGAGAAAATCGTTCTTTCCAGACTAACCGAGCATTTGTCAAAAACTCCTTATACAACACTCACCAATCCGCTTATACAAAACATCATTCAACAGAAACCGTCCTCACATACATTTATGACAAACTCCTCACTGCCATTGGATCTCAACGAGTTACTGGTCTCTGTCTTCTTGATCTTTCTGCTGCCTTTGATACTATAGATCACAAAATCCTACTGAAACGCCTTTCCCTCTGGTTTGGAATATCTTCTGTAGCTCACCGCTGGTTCCAATCCTATCTCCAATCTAGATCCCTTCAAGTTTCATGCCTGAATCAAACTTCATCACCCTCCGATCTATACTATGGAGTACCACAAGGATCTGTCCTTGGACCGGTTTTGTTCAGTCTCTACACTACCCCACTGTCATCCTTAATCAACTCTCTCAAATTGAATCATCAACTTTATGCAGACGACACTCAATTATTTCTTTCGTTTACTTCATCTTCCTTTAAGGCATCAATCTCCGAACTAGAATCAGCATTTTCGTCAATCTCATCGTGGATGTCAGCTAATCTCCTTGCCCTCAATCCTTCCAAAACAGAATTTCTCTTATTTGGACTGCCACAACAACTGAAAAAATTGAAAATCCCACACTGATTTTAGTTCCAGATACAATAATAACCCCTGTTCCAACTGCAAAAAATCTTGGATTTACTTTTGACTCCTCCCTAAATTTTGAAGCTCACATATCTCAACTATCAAAAACCTGTTATGTTCACATTCGTGATCTATTTAGACTTTGATTTCATTGTGCAGATTAATAATAGTTGATTATGTACTCTAGAGTACGTTGTAAATTGGTATTATGTACTCTAGAGTACGTCATACCTAGGTACGACGTACTCTAGCTGCATCATATCTAAGTACCACGTACACTAGAGTCCACTGTACCTACGTACAACGTACTCTAGAGTACATAATGCCTATGTACAACGTACTCTAGAGTACATAATACCTATTTACAACGTACTGTAGAGTACGCCATACCTAGGTACAACGTACTCTAGAGTGCATCATACCTATGTACAACGTACTCTAGAGTACATAATACCTAGGTACAACGTACTCTAGAGTACGTCATACCTAAGTACGACGTACTCTAGGTGCATCATAATTATCTAGGTACCACGTACACTAGAGTCCACTGTACCTATGTACAACGTACTCTAGAGTACGTCATACCTAGAGTACATAATAGTATGAGTACTCTAGAGTACGTCATACCTAGGTATGACGTACTCTAGAGTACATCATAATACCTCGGTGCAATGCACAGTACTCTTTTAAAATTTGTATTTATCAAAGTATGGAATAATGGAATACTCAGCAATAATAAGAAAATAAGAAAAATGATGATGAAACTGATGGGGAGGATGATAATGATGATGACAGAGCTGTAGCTAATGGGAGGGGCAGGGGCAAGTCACTCCGGGCGCCGACCGGTGAGGGCGCATTTTGGATGTGAAAAAATAAAAAATAAAATGGAATATTTTATAGGGAT